>BQNB010024268.1:41322-60909 GCA_026074375.1 Tanacetum coccineum
TAGGGTGGTGCGGTGCTGGTGGCTGTCGGTGGTGTCGTGGAGGTGTTTGTGGTGGCGAATCATGAAAATAATTTTCGAAGTCATCCTCTTCCGTTTCGTCTACATCGGATCGGATCGGGGTGTCTTCAAACTGCCTTTCATAACGATTAAAAGGATTGATTTCGAGCTCCCTAATCCTTTCACGGAGTCGTTCAATCTCAACATCACGGGGATCGCGAGTAGCATGACCGCTGGTCCCTGCGGCGGTGTTTCTAGGTTGTTGGCGACGATGATCTCTTCCCCGTGCTGACATCTTGAGATCCCTGGTTTACTGATACCACTTGATAAGGATATTGGGAGGAAAATAGAACCCTAGGACTGAAACCTAGCGGCGGCGAGCACTTGGCCAACCAAGTTGCTGGTCGTCGGAAAATTCTTCTCGGCCAACCGAGTAAGAGAACACAAACGACGTGTTTAATATGAAAACTTCAATAATCATTCACCAACCAACCAAGGAGTTTTACACGATATAAATAGGAAACAAAAAAACACAAGATAATTCTAAATCCCTAAACTTGAGGATCAAGAAACGTAATAATAGGCATAATAATCTAGAACCAAAAATAGAATTGTAATTGACTTCAACTTCTCCTTTGAATTTGGTTGGATGGGATCTTGTTACCATAATTTGTTTCTTCAGCCACTTAGCCCACCGGCCTCATTCTCGTCAACAGCTCGTTGGTCCATTGGGCTCGACCCATCAGGCCCATCGGTATCAAGTTTTGTTGAGAAAGCTAAGAGATCACAAGTTATAAAACATCCGAATTCTCATTTTCAAAGATTTTTTATTTTTTTTATGATTTTTCTTGATAGACTATTTAACTACAACTTATTCTTGTGTTGACATAATGTAATGTTTTCATTACCTCATTGGTAACTTTTAGGATCATGGAACAAAAAGCACTTGAAAAGTGTCTTAAAAAGATAAATTTATCATTCCTGATTTTTCACTTTTTCCATACTAAGCTTAAAATTAAGATCACCGTTAAGTATGAGCTAAGATGCTAAGCCTACTTATAATTACAACTTGTGAATTTCTCTTCCCGACATAAATCAATTATTTAAGTGTGTGTGCTCAAATTAATTTAAACCATTAAATCCACATATTTAGATAGTTGAAATCCGACCAAGCTTTACACATGGGCCTTTTGGGCTAATATGTTAATCACTTAGTAAGATCACAACTCAAAGCAAACAAAAACCTCCTTAGCTAAGACATCGTTGGTTCACTTGTCCCATTAATGACTTTCTTCTCTAGCATCCCACCGTCATCGGGTAAGTGCTAAGGCTTTTGACACCCCATTCGGAGAATAATAATCGAGACGCATGAACTTCCGATGAAAAAGCCTTGTAGACTTTTGCAAACCTTAGTTCAAAAGAATACCTTGGTTTTAGAAAATGAAACTTTTACTATTTATTTTCTAACTTGCAACATTATTATTACTATTTACATTATTAGGCTAGGAACCGGTATCACTTTTCTTTCGACGACACATCGGCCACGCCTCCGACAAGAGCTCGTGTACTTATTATGATACCAACCCTAAATATACATCCTCCATCCTTTCTTTCGATGTCACATCGGGAGCGAACCGACAAATGCCCATGTACTTTATTGCGATGGAGTTTGTATATTAATTATTAACACTAAGGATTTATAACTTGCATCCTTTTTATTCACCAACTACATTTTTTTAACGAACTTGACATCTCTATCCGAAGTAATAGTCTTGGGAACACCATGTAATCTCACGACCTCAGCAACATATAAACGAGCCACCTGAGATGCATCATATGTTTTTGAACAAGGAAGAAAATACGCCATCTTCGAAAAATGATCAACCACCACCATAATGGAATCCTTTTTGCGTTGTGTCAAAGGTAAACCAAGAACAAAATCAATGGAAACGTCCTCCCAAAGACCATTTGGTGTAGGCAGCGGAGTGTAGAGGCCTTGATTAGTGTGATGAGTCTTTGCAAGATGACAAATGCGACAACAACTTAACACTTTCACGACATCGTTAACAAGCTTGGGCAAAAAAAAACGTTCAGAAACCATTGCAACAGTTTTGTCTGGTCCGAAATGACCCGCTAAACCTCCCTGATGAGCCTTTAGAATGATTGCTTCCCGGACCGAAGAAAGTGGGACACATAGACGATGACCTTTGAACAGGAAACCGTCACGGCGAACATAATCACGAAATGGGGTAGTGTTGCATTTAATCCATAAATCTTTAAAATTCGGGTCATCCACATATAACAGTTTGAGATTCTCAAATCCCTCCACATGAACAGTAGACGTGGTGGTCAAAACGGGACGTCTACTAAGGGCATCAGCCACCGTATTCGCACTCCCAGCTTTATGACAAATGAAAAATCCTGTAGCATCTCAACCCACTTAGCATGGCGCGGCTTTAATTTGGCCTTCCCTTGGATGAAGCGCAATGCTTGATGATCCGAAATAAGGATGAATTCATTAGGTAGTAAGTAGTGGTGCCAATACTCTAAACTTCGAACAATTGCATAAAATTCCTTATCGTACGTGCTATAACGTTTGCGTGAGTCATTAAATTTTTCACTAAAAAAAGCAATAGGTCGATTTTGTTGGCTTAGCACGCCCCCAATCCCGAGGCCAGAGGCATCACATTCGACTTGAAAAACATGTTCAAAATTGGGTAAAGCTAATACCGGGGCTGCTGTGACCGCTTTCTTTAAGGTATCAAAAGCTTTCTGAGATTCCAATGTCCATACAAATTTGGGCTGTTTCAAACAATCAGTGATAGGAGCAACCATGGAACTAAAATTACGAATAAAACGTCGATAAAATGATGCCAAGCCGTGAAAACTACGAACATCATGCATGGACTTTGGAGTAGGCCAGGTGGTAATAGCCTCGACTTTGGTAGAGTCCATACGAATTCCGTTTCCTGACACCAAGTAACCCAAAAATATAACCTCCGTAGTCACAAAGTGGCACTTTTTGTGATTAGCAAACAACTTCTGTTCCCGCAAGATAAGAAAGATGTCACGCAAATGTTGCAAATGGGATTCCAAATTCGTGCTAAAAACCAAAATATCATCGAAGTAAACGACGACACATTTGCCAATAAGATTTCGGAAAATATGATTCATCAATCGCATGAACGTGCTAGGAGCATTGGACAAACCGAATGGCATGACCGTCCATTCATAAAGACCATCACGCGTTTTAAACGCAGTTTTCCATTCGTCCCCTGCACGTAACCGTATTTGATGGTAGCCGCTCCGTAGGTCAATCTTGGAAAAGACGGAAGCTCCATGGAGATGATCCAACAGGTCGTCAAAGCGGGGAATTGGAAAACGGTATTTGATTGTAATTTTGTTAACCGCGCGGCTGTCAATGCACATACGAAACGTGCCATTTGGTTTTGGAACAAGTAAGGCGGGAACGGCACATGGGCTCATGCTTTCACGGATCAAACCCTTGTCTAATAGTTCTTGAACTTGACGATGTAACTCTGCAAATTCCTTCGGGTTCATGCGATATGCAGGTTTGTTTGGAATTGTTGCACCAGGAATGAAATCGATGCAATGTTGGATGTCTCGCATGAGCGGTAATCCTGCAGGAATATCATCGGGGAAAATATCGGAGAATTCAGTGAGTAAGGGAAGTACCTCATGTGGAACGTCAGAAATTGGTGTGTTTTCTTCAAGCACAACCAAGCCAAGTATTGGACCCGGAGGCGATTGGCGAGCAAGACCAACAATTTCATCCTTCGTCATGGGTGCTACCTCGGGTGTCGCGTCCTTAGGATTTAGAGGGGCCAATGTGACGTGAAGACCGTCCTTGTGGAAGGAGTAGGTGTTACGAAAACCGTCATGCTTGACTTGATGGTCGTAGAGCCACGGGCGTCCAAGTAATAAGTGGCACGCATCCATTGGAACAACTTCACACCGTAATTCATCTTTGTATTTGTTGCCGATGGAAAAAGCAACCAAACATCGTTGTGTGACTTTAACAAGATTACCTTTCCGGAACCACGTAAGTTGGTACGGGTCGGGGTGGTCCGTGGTAGGTAACCCAAGTTTGTCGACCATGGTTTTAGCGACCATGTTTTCACAGCTTCCACCGTCGATAATGACGGTACAAACACGACCCTTGGAAGTGCATTGAGTACGAAAGATGTTGTGTCGCAGCCACGTAGTGTCATTATCCGGAGGTGTGACAACAGAAGTTAATACCCTTCGGACAATAAGTGCTTCGCCTTGATCTGGGTAAAGTGTCACAGATGCATCTTCATTCTCGGTGTCATACTTAGGTTCAACATCGTCAACAAATGCCACAAGTTGTTTGTTCGGGCAGTCACGTTTGAGGTGACCCAAACCTTGGCACTTGAAACAACGTAGAGGGCCGGAAGTATCGAGTGGGGCGGTGGTAACGGTTGGCGTGTCAGTTTTGGTCGGTCCAGGTTTTTGGGCGAATTGTGGTTGAGTTGAGGTACGGGTAGAGGGTTGGAATCGGCCAACTGATTTGTTCAACTCGTAAAGCCAATCTGCATACATCTGAAAAAGAATAATATTGTGTAAGTGAAACCGCGTCGGCGATGTCAGGTCGAAGCACACCCAAAGAACGGGCGATCACTTGCTCTTCATCTTCTTCAGCCCCGCAACGTAAACGCATCCGTTCAAACTCAGTAATAAGATCTTCTACAGATAGAGATCCTTGTCGGAGGTTTTGGTAGTCAAGATAAGCGTCCTGTTTGAAAGTAAGTGGAAGAAATTTGGCACGTAGGAGGCGCTGCATCTTATTCCAGGAGGAGATTTTGTGTTTACCGTTTCGATACCGTTGTAGTTGTATGTGTTCCCACCATAAAGATGCATATTTTTTTAGCTTGATAGCAACCAATTTGACCTTCACGTTGTCAGGGATGTCGCGAAGGTCGAAGATTCTCTCGACTGTTTGTAACCAGTCAAGGAAATCATCGGGGTGGAGCTTGCCATCGAATTCTGGAATTTCAGTGCGAATGCCTAAAGATCGCAATGGATCCGTAGGGTGGTGCGGTGCTGGTGGCTGTCGGTGGTGTCGTGGAGGTGTTTGTGGTGGCGAATCATGAAAATAATTTTCGAAGTCATCCTCTTCCGTTTCGTCTACATCGGATCGGATCGGGGTGTCTTCAAACTGCCTTTCATAACGATTAAAAGGATTGATTTCGAGCTCCCTAATCCTTTCACGGAGTCGTTCAATCTCAACATCACGGGGATCGCGAGTAGCATGACCGCTGGTCCCTGCGGCGGTGTTTCTAGGTTGTTGGCGACGATGATCTCTTCCCCGTGCTGACATCTTGAGATCCCTGGTTTACTGATACCACTTGATAAGGATGTTGGGAGGAAAATAGAACCCTAGGACTGAAACCTAGCGGCGGCGAGCACTTGGCCAACCAAGTTGCTGGTCGTCGGAAAATTCTTCTCGGCCAACCGAGTAAGAGAACACAAACGACGTGTTTAATATGAAAACTTCAATAATCATTCACCAACCAACCAAGGAGTTTTACACAATATATATAGGAAACAAAAACACAAGATAATTCTAAATCCCTAAACTTGAGGACCAAGAAACATAATAATAGGCATAATAAATTTAGAACCAAAAATAGAATTGTAATTGACTTCAACTTCTCCTTTGACTTTGGTTGGATGGGATCTTGTTACCATAACTTGTTTCTTCAGCCACTTAGCCCACCGGCCTCATTCTCGTCAACAGCTCGTTGGTCCACTGGGCTCGACCCATCAGGCCCATCGGTATCATCCTCCCCCTCTAAAAAATGACTCGTCCCCGAGTCTCCATGAAAATCATCTGCTTCAACATAAGGTGTCAAGTCAGCAACATTAAAAGTGGCAGAAACTCCATACGACCCAGGCAAATCGATCTTATATGCATTATCATTGATACGCTTTAACACACGAAATGGACCATCGGCACGATCCTGTAACTTTCCATAACGACCCGGCGGAAAACGGTCTTTACGCAAGTAAATCCAAACTAAATCACCCTCATTGAAAACAACATGCTTTCGATGTTTGTTAGCACGTGCCTGATATTGCAAGTTATGTTTCGTGATTTGGTCACGAACTTGTTCATGTAAAGCTTTGATTTGAGTGGCTTGAGCTTCTCCTTCAACACTATAAGAATCACCTTGAACAAAGTTGCCAACGGTGCGGTTTATAGAATTGAGGAATGGTATTCATAAAAAATGGAAATCGTTCCGTTGTTTTAATGGAACAATTGCCTAAAGTATGATTGAAACAACAATGTGACACAAACTTCCTCGACTGCTTTGACGGTAGCAGGAATCGTAACATTCTTTTCACTAATCATTTTTTCTAATCGGCTCATTCGAATATCCATCTTATCTTCAAGAGAAGCGGCGATTTATTGAAATTCAAAAGAATTAGAAGGTGTAGAAGTATAAAGAGGAGCATTCGTACTCGCTCTTGGTTCATTGCACGACGTCTGAAAAAATGGTGAACCTTAGATTACTCTCAATATGGCTAAAAACCATCACGAGTATCTTATTTAGAAAATTGCCACCCCGACGGAATCTAAAGCATCGTGATCATTGGTATCAAGAATTGGTAGAACGTATCCAGTTGATGTAAATTCCGAAAACCATATGAAGACATTAACGAAAAGTCCTTGAAACGTTCCCATGCTTCGTGAAAGTTCATTCGTTTTTGGTAGAAAGTGGTGATTTCATTTCGTAAGGTAAGTTGTTTTTTTGAAGGTGAAAGAAATTGGTTTATGAATTTCGAGACAAGATCATCCCACGTTAGAATCGATCGAGGTGGTTCCTTATCTAGCCAAGTCCGGGCTTCACCTTCGAGAGAGAAAGGAAAAAAGCAAAAGCTTAATCGTTGTATTTGGAACTTCGGGATGTCTAAACGTAGAAGTAACCTTGTTGAAAAATCAAAGATGATTATGAGGTCTGCTACCCGTAAATTGATTACTTTGAACAAGATTAATCAAAGTTTGTTTAAGCTCAAAATTGTTTGCATTTATCGGTGGAACAACAATTGCATCTTCGTATCCCTCGATGGGAGCTTGTAGCATTTGAGCCATGGTACGATTGTCGGCCATTGGAAACTCGGGTTCCTCAACAATAACCGTTGTTATTTGTTGTTGTCGACGATTTCGATTACGAGCTTGAGATCGAGTGCGCATGCACTAAAAATAAAGAAATTAAAAAGTAAACAAAAATTACACTAATTTTTTTGGATTTTTGAATTTATATTTTTTTTTCTTTTTACAATCAATTTTAAACGGATACACGAAAGACAACTTAAAACCAAATAATCAACTTACTTCACGGTAGCTCTTAAAAATTTCTTCTTAAGGTGAGCCGTATTTCGTAAGTGACACAAATGGCAAGTTTTTGAATCTTTGGTTCGATTTGGGAACTTTTCAAGTTCACCGGAACTTATTTATGATAATTCCACAAATTGAAGGGTATTGTATGTTGGTGTTCGTTAACAACTTTGTGTATTTTATTATTCCTTTTTTTTAAGGACAATTTTTTATATTTTTAATTTTTATTTATATGTTTTTTATGATAATTATACTAAAAGAAAAAGGAACTATATACCTTTTTATAACTTGTGATTTTTTTGGGATTTTTGAAATATTTACAAAAATGAAACTTTCGAGGACGAAAGGATCTTCAAACCAAATCACAAACCGTAAAAACGAAGGATCTTTACCACAAGTCCCGGCGCGGCGCCAAACATTGATGTTAAATTTTATACACTATAAAATATACAATATAATATACCACAAGAGCAATTAAGAAAATTCCCAAAGGAAAATTCACTACTAAAAAGATATATAATATAATATAATACGTATATTTAACCGGGAAGTATGATCACCCGGGTCGTTTCCCCAACGACTTATGAAATTGAAACCACGTTTTAGCTCGGATTATGATTTGAATGAAGAAAGGATATTTTGCTTATCTTAACTACTAAATAAAAGCAACGAATTAAAATAAACCAAATAAAAGCAATTAAACCTTACATTAATTAACGGGAGTATATAAAAAGCGACAAAATAAGCAAATACACTAAATTAACCCTAAAAATGCAAACTAATTTCTAAACACTAAAATAGGACAAAAATAAATTTTTAAGAAAAGAAAAACATTTTTTTTTATTAATTTTGAATTTAGTTAAGAATTAAAAAAACTATTTTAAATTCTAATTAAATCCAAAAAATAGTAAATTGAAGTACTAAAAAATTAGAAAAATGATTTTTTGAACTTTAGAAAAGTATAAAATAACATAAAATCCAGAAAACTATTTTAACTATTTTTTAAAATTAAAATCCTGTTTTTAAACTTAAAATTAAAACTCAAAAAATGAAATTAAAAATCTAAAAGTGATGAAATGATTTTTCTGATTTTGACACCTTAAAAGTATTTAATCTAATGCTAAAAACTATTTTTGTATTTTTATAAACTTTTCTATTTTAAAAGACTTTTCGTAAATTAAAAACTAAAAAAATGATTAAAATTAAAATACATAATGAAAAATTATCGAAAACTGCCAGGATAAAATTCAAAAATGCAACAAAGATCTAAAGAAAAATTGAACAAAGGGACCACTTAAAAATAAGCCAAAAAACTTATAATAAGCGTACGACTTATTAAAAAGAGGAAAGGAAAAACGGTATACAGAATTTAATGAAGAAAAGATGAAAGATGAGCTATTGAAGCAAAGTGTTAAAGAGTGAGAGTATGTTTGCAAGATGTCGTGGGTTCCTAGTCTGGCAACACACCCCTTTGCACTTTTTTTTATTATTTCACTTAACAAAAACTAAATATCCAAACTTATTGAAAACTTGATTTTAAACAACTTTAAAACTAAACTTTTTGTCTGATAATGACAAATAAGCACTGAAACAGCTTATTTATAAGCTGTCCTCAGAAACTTGGCTTTTGAGCCTTGAAACTGATTTCACTTAGACACTTGTATTAAGCTCAAAATAAGCTCAAATCTAAATACAAAAGATGTTCCTAACAGCTTATAATGTAAATGGACGCAAGTACTCTTTTAAACATATTACGATTTGGCCTAAGTAGCTAAACCCACTATTGCCCACTATCATGAACTGTATGATCACGAATCAATCCCCTTGCATCTCGACTTGAGCTCCCAACTCAGTCAAATATCCCTCAATCTCAGCTGTAGCGGGTGTAGCTACAGGATATGGTATAGTTAGCGGTATCATGGGTGATGAAATAGGTGAAGGTACAACAGAAGGCGATGGAGAAATAGGAAGTGAACTAGACGTCCACTCGGGTGAAGGTGGTATCTGTATAGGTGGTGCTGGTGGTGGGTAAGCAGGAACATCAATATAAGCCATATCGTCCTCTGGGCCTGTCCATGTGGTGAGTGTGGGCTGTCTAGATGCTGATACCCTCTTAGGTCTCTCAGAATCTGGTGCAGATCCAGAACCGTGTCCGACCTCAAACGTACTGTATACATGATCCTCCTCTAATGCTAACTCTCGGCGCCTTATCGCTCCATACCCAAGTCCTAAAGGCGTGCTTACAGTTGTCCCCACAACCGGAGCTGCCTGCTGCTGACCCCCAGGTACAGCCTCCGCCTCCTCCTCTAAACCAAGTCCATCACTCTCTACACTATGACCCTCGTCGTCTAAACCACAACTCTCATCATCTAAGCCATGACTCTCATCATCCATACCGGGGCCTTCGACCCCCGCAGCAAGACCCTCGTCCCCCGCAACAGGATCCTCATCCTTTGCAGTAGGACCCTCGTCCTCTGCGTCCTCGCTCACACTGTCAGAATCTAAACTCTCCTCTATCTCCTTATCCTCCACATCATCATCCTTCTCACTATCCTCTACTAACTCAGACGTACCCCGATAATGCTTCTGTGAAGGAAGATCTGGCGGTGACACAGATGGTGAACTCTCGTAAAAGGACCTAAACCTCTTACAGAACGCGGACTCAGACATAGCTGCCACCTCTGCCATACTGGCAGAGAGGCCTGATGACATCGCATGTGGAACGCGCACAGCCATACGTGCGGTCCTGCGGAGAATGGGAACCAAAGTGGGTGGAGTACTCTCAAGTAGTGATGTAGGTGGTTCTACAGTGAGGGGTGACTCAGGTGTCTCAGTATCAATGGGGTCCTCGAAAAGCTCGGACTCAGTGTCCGTCCCATCCAAATAAGCCTGCCTAATGGCCTCATAAGGATCCTCAGGAAGTGGTACCGGCACTTGGGAGCTCTAAGCTCCGTCAGCCTGGGTGGAACTCTCCGGGTCAACAAACACTGGGGTAGACATCTTGTGATAACACGATAAAAGGGTATAAGTATAAAATATTATTATCCAAATTATCAGCATCATTATGCTTACATATACAAATCATTATAGCGTTTGAAATTAGACGTTCGTAACCGTATATATACATATATATATATCCTTATATATATTAAATATATCGGGAAGAATACGAACAATGAATAATCACCGACCAGGTTCGATACCGAACAGGCACAACTGGTCAACACATAAAACACATAATCCACAAAAGCATATTCCCAAATCACGTCGCTACCTGCGACTATCCATAAAATTTTCAAGGCAACACGCACTGCGCTAAGGCAAGCATGGCCAATCATCAATCAATCATCGCTATCCGCGACAATCTTAACTTACACTCTCGAGGCATCGCACACTACTACTACTAAGGCAGCATGGCAATCCTAAAATCAACATAATCTCAATGTCAACACTCGCAAGTGTTCTCATCACTTTACATCCTATCATTTTCAGGTGGTCACATTACTCACACATCCCTTCCCTCCTCTAACATAACTTTAGAAAATTAACCCCATCATTTCATAGTCCTTCCTGAATTAAGCATAGTTGATCAGGTTATGCGTAATTTAGGAAAAATACCATGAACTGCTCGGGTTATTTGACTTTTGCCATGTTCGAGGTTTTACTAAAAATAGACTTCACTTTCCGGTTATAGTTGTGCTTTTTATTTTATTTTATAAAAATCGGCATTCTATATAACCTTGGCTCTGATACCAATCTGTCACACCCCGTCAGTGGCAGAAATACGGAAATGCGACGATACCATTCATCGCACAAGATACAAGATCATACACTTTACAATTTACAATAATAAAACTTGGGTTTACATGAATCTTTACACGTTAAGACTTGACAAAATTGAATAATCAAAACTCATCTCGACCCAGTTCCTTTGGGTTACATCTTTGCTCTTCTAATACCATTCACATACCTTTTGATTTGACCCCCCTGAAAAAGATACTCGAAAACGTCAACAATAATGTTGGTGAGCTCGTAGGTTTGACCTTAAACCCAAAAGTTGTGCCAATATTTCAACAGTGGACAATAGTGCTATATGACAGTGAATCTATGCAAACAACCTTAGCATCACTGCTAATCAATAACCATATGTCACTTACGCACCTAAAGGGCCTACCAGCTTAACACTAAAATTAGGGCAGGACCATACACAAACCTGGGTAGGTGTACCCATCCGCTCCGATAATCACACACATACTGGGTAGGCGTACCCATCCGCTCCAAACAATCATGCAACACATAATATTCACATAGCAGTCATAAGCACATATCTTGTCCCAAAAACAAAACCACATTTCGCACAAATCAATTCAAAACATTTCATAACACATTTGAGTATCATTTTCCCCTAACGGAAAAACAGTAAAAATAGGGCTACGAGAACTCACCTCAACCAGCAATCAAAAGCAACCGCACAATCTCAAATAAGGCAAAGCACAAACAATCTCTACGCAAGCGCACAAAGGTACCCGTCAACGATCTAACATATACTCACTTTATTAATACTCGTACAAAATTATCTTATTGTACAAGTGTTCGTCTTTACTCACGCAAAATCCTTATTTTCATCCCAATATCACATTTCAAATTTATATCATTCCAAACTCATTAACTCATACCGTTAACTCATTACCAAAACCGCCGTCTTATTACCAAGACTTTATCTCGTTATCAACACTTTATCTCATATTATGGTTGTGTGGTAATTACACAAAAACGACTCAAAAACACTTGGGCAAAGTGTGACATCAATACAATACGGCTCAAACACCTCAAATCGTTGAACATTACAATTGACCAAAATACTCCGCGGAAAACTGACGAAAAGAAATGAGCAAAAGCTCAAAAGCCGAAGATAAATAATCTACATTTCCGTAATCGATACGATATATATATATATATATATAGAATCCGGATCGATTGAGAAGCTTTTATTTTGAGAAGATTGAAAAGGTTTTCAAAAATGATAAATTTTGAACTTTGATTCAAGTTTTTCAAGCGTAAAACTCATTTTAATGCGATTATAATTCAAAATGTGTAAAAATAATTCGAATCAATGTTAAAAAATATCTCGTTTTTGCAATATAAGTAAAATACTGAATCTTCTATACAAATTTAAGGAATCATTACCATAACTCGATTTTAGCAATGATTTGTGAATCAAATTTGTGATTTATAGCTTTGATTCACTATTAAATAATGTTTACTTGTGAATCAAATCAAAAAATATGAATCAATTTGTTCAAACGTAGATTTCTCAATCTTCTTAAAATAAAAACATTCTCAACGGAACCGGAGCCTATATATATATATATAGAATCCAGATCGATTGAGAAGTTTTTATTTTGAGAAGATTGATAAGGTTTTCAAAAATGATAGATTTTTAACTTTGATTCAAGTTTTTCAAGCGTAAAACTCATTTTAATGTGATTATAATTCAAAATGTGTAAAAAAATTCAAATCAATGTTAAAAAATCCCTCGTTTTTGCAATATAAGTCAAATATTGAATCTTATATACCAATTTAAAGAATCATTACCATAACTCGATTTTAGCAATGATTTGTGAATCAAATTTGTGATTTATAGCTTTGATTCACTATTAAATGATGTTTACTTGTGAATCAAATCAAAAATTATGAATCAATTTGCTCAAACGTAGATTTCTCAATCTTCTCAAAATAAAAATCTTCTTAATGGAACCGGAGCCAATATATATATATATATATATATATATATATATATATATATATATATATATATATATATATATATATATATATATATATATATATATATATATATATATATATATATATATAAGTATTTAATAATTTAAATAAAAATAATAATATTTTATTATTATTTTCGTCTTATTATCGGGCTAACGGGGTAATTACAACGTCTCGTTACTTTAATACGTCCATGTCCAATAGCTTTTACCTCGACACTTAATCTTCCTTAAGAGTCATCCTTCATTTCCTCAATTTAAAATCGACACAACGATTATAAATATTAAATGTTTAAGAAAAGGTTTCGAGAAATTACATCTTTCGTCTTGCATTAAATTTTCAAGTAAAATAACTATTTATTATTAAAATCTTGAAAATTTTACCCCTTTTAAGCAAAGTCTGTAAGTATAAATTTCTTTCGAAAATTCGGCATGACCCGTACGTCTTTATGACTTTTTCCATGGTCTTAAACCTTAATCCAAAAAACTTTTTCACAAACCCGACGTTTTCTGACAAACACAATATCAATACCTTCAACATGTTTTATCAAACCGTAGCAAAATAACCCATTTACATTCGACAAGTCCAACGAAATCTCTCTTAGTCCAACAAAATTCCTTTAGTCCATTTATAAGTCCACTAATTCATTTACTTGCTATTGGGCCTTATGGCCCATTATGGTATTTAAGTATTTAGCTCGATAGCAAAACTTAGTCCATACCTCTTTACATAAGTCCAAAAATATAATCCAAAACACAATGGACCTTAGGCCCATTAAGCCAAAATAAATATAAGTCAAAATCCCATATTCTTGGCATCATTAAGCCGAAACAATAAGCTATAAGCTCAAACTATTATATTTATAGGTCGAAACCAAATAAGCCATAAGCTTTAAAAATAAGCCGAATACATAAGCTCAAAATAAGCCGAATACATAAGCTCAAAATAAGCCGAAACCAAAACCAAATCCAATAACCAAGTCCAATATCCAAATCCAATAACCAATATCAAAAACCAACAACCAAGTGGGCCGAGCCCACCTTGGCGTCGAACCCATACAACCAAACAGACCCTTATTGGGCCAAGCCCAACCGAAAACACATAAACTCAAATAAGCTATGACCCAGCTTATTGAACAAGCAAAACCTCAAAATAAGCCCTTTTTAAGCACTTTCATAAAATGAAAAATTACCACAACAACTATTTTATTTAAATTCAAAAATCCTTTCTTTTTTTCTTTTTTTAGCCGACGCACAAACATCCCTTTTTTTACATTTTCGCAACTAAGATTCGATTTTTACAACGATCAACTTGTACAACTAGTGTTTTAACACCATAATAGCCACAAAAGTACAACTTTTAACAAAGTTTAGAAAACTTACAAGTTTGGATGACCTTGGTTCGGTTTTGACGCGAAAGGAACAAATTCGTACACCTTTAATATAACCCGCGTCTACTAACTATCAACCCACTATCTAATCTTAACTCGTGTTCTTGAGAAAATCTTCGAAATTCTTTGTTTTCTTCTTCTTGTGTTCGTCCGGAATATAGAGAGAGAGATAGAAACTTTTTTTTTGTTATTTTAAAAATGAGAGAATGAATGAAATGGTTGAGGTAATGGTGGTTATATGAGTACTATGCAAGACATGCTAGCTTAAAAATAGCCATATTGTCCCCTCTTGACTTCCTTTGACCGAATGAATCCTATGGAGCGCCTCGGGTCTTCCTTTTTGTGTCGGGATCACTTAAACACTCAATTTTCATCTATTTAAAATGTCAACCGGACTTAGTTATTATTTTCATTGCATTTAAAATCATTTTTCCATAAACCTAGGTTATTCACACCACACCTATCACATTAAATTGCTATAAAAATCCATTTTGAGCCGTTATCAGCCGACTCCGGACCGAAAACATGAATTTTTGAAAAAACTCAACCGAACCTTGCTCATCCAATTAAAAACACTTCAAATCACAAAATATGGCTTGACAACTTATATTCACCAAAAACTTTACCTTTTTACGACTGTTACAGTCTTTTCCCGAATTTCACGAAAATAACCATTTTTCTGATAACTTTCAAGTCTCACACTCACGATTTAGGTTTTAATTCAACGTTATTTCATTATTATAAATTTATTAAATAAATAAACCCATTAAAACCTTCACAAATTCATTAAATCTCCACACTTGAATAAACTGTCGTGCCGGTACGCGTTGCGTGACGATTTTTTGCTAAACGCGGGAAAACTTCCTGGAAAGCACTGAAAACCTAAAAACCACTCTAAAATAGAAAAACGAATCAAAAGCGATTCATTTAGGAACTCAAAACTCTATCAAATTCCCGGTTAAACCGAAACCGTTTTTACGCAAAAATAGTCAACAGAAATCAAATTTTTAGCTTTCATCAGGAAAACTGACAAGACGGAAAGACTTCAAAATACAAAACTATAATATTTTATAATACTTAACCCTGGGAATATTACTGGTTATCACACACCGTCAGCTGTTCCAGATTTAGTTTATTACACAAACTTGTTTAGCAACTTATCAAAAATACGTAAAACTTACTAAACTTGATGCCGCACATATAACACATACATTAAACATCATTTCTACTTTTAGGACTTAGAAAAACATTTACGAAAATACTTTTTAATAACACTAGGAGTTATTACATGTCACACCCCGCCAAGGTGGAATCGCAAGGCATGATCAACAGGCATCATCACAACACAAGGCGTCAAAATAGAGAAAACTTAAAATGACTTTCAATAAACTTCAAGATCCAAAGCGTGTTATGACAATGCCCAAAAAAATCAAACATATAATGCATGAAGAACAAAACATGACAGGTTCAATTGAAAATAAAAAAAAAGATAAATCATAGACTCCGCATGCAAGCATATGGTCCAGCTAACTCCTCTTCCTAACTCTTCACACGTTTTGCTCACCTAAAAATGATGCTAAAAATGTCAACATAATTATTGGTGAGAGTTACAGGTTTAAGACTCACTTATGACACCGCGATCAACAAAAACAACATTTACGAACATATATGCTTGGCTATTCTGTCACAAAATAAACTCACATATATCTGGGGTGGATTGTACCCCTCCGTCCTACAATATCTCTGCGCAAGACTGACCTACTTGACTAGCTAAGTCCGTTCGGGTCTCACACAAGGTCACGTCATCCTCACATACACATGCCTTACCACAATTCATATCACATAGCAATAGCACATAGCAATCATATAGTTTGACACTTAAAAACACATATCACAGTTCATAATTCAAAAACAGTTTTGCATCATTTCCATCTCAAAATATAGGTAAAAGTGGGACTGTAAAACTCACTGATGCAAAGCAAATTCCAATTCCTTCACTTTATCTTGCAAAGAATCTAAACAAAACAATACACACATATGTTACCATCGATTAGGTCACACACCCAAGTCGATGTAACAATCACAACGATGGATACTCTATATCCTATCTTGATTCAACTCTTCTATATACTCCTTATACTTGCTATCCTCAAATTACCTCACAAACTTTACTTCTCAACTTTCTGCTTTTTACTCAGTTTTTATAGTCATAAGATGACTCTAAATAAAATACTTAAACACCTAATTGGTTCTTCTCCTCACATTTTATAGCTCCCCAATGAGTTTTGAGCTTCTATGAGTTTTGGATAAAAATAATAGTAAGTGTAACCATTTTATAAAAATTCAACATCACAAAGTGTCTAGAATTTGACCTGATTCGACCTTCAAAAAGTTTAGTTTGAGCAGACCCATAAACATCATGAAATTGCTACAGTAGAAAGCCCATTAATTAAAAAGACGTTTTGATATGGTTTTTGACCTCACAAACACAACTCAGAATCTGCCCCGAAAACTCAGTTTTGACAACGAATCTTGTTTGATTAATTTGACTAACTTCTACTCACTTTTAATTCATGAAACCACTTGGGTTGGAAAGTAGACTCTTTGTAGTTAATTTTAGGCTCAATAAAATCAATAAAAGCTATCCGTATGACCGAGATATGGCTCTCGCAAGATGACCTAAAATTCTGCCCAGATTTCTATTCCGAATTTAGCATAATTAACCCTAATTAACTTACCCATAACCCTAATTATTAACCCTAAAATGATTTTTGATGATCAAAACCTCTTAATTACAGATTATTTACAATAACCTAATCCATCCTTAATGATTGTTACGTTAAATAAAATCAATTGAATTGAAAAAGGATTTAGAAAACATTACCTTAACTCTTGAAAATCAAAACCCTAAATTTTTTTGGGTTTCCCTTTGTTCTTTGTGTTGTTCGACCGGCCAAGGAGAGAGGAGAGGAGAAAAAAGTGATTTTTGATTAAGTTATGATTTGTATTTATAGGCTTAGGAAAAGATAATTACCAAAAACAAGTTGTAATCAAATTGGGATTCTTTCCCTTTTTTTTCTTCCCTTGTTCGGCCGATCCACACAACCACCCTTTTAATTATATTTTTTTTCTTTTATTTATTTATTATACATTTACTTTAATTCTAAGTAAAAACCTTTAATTATTTTGCTTAACCTTGAATTTTCTAACTAGTTTTCAAACTAACTTTCGATTCTAACTATTTTTAAAAATAGAAATTACTCTACAATCTATAAAATACTAAACTAATATATAATATGAATTACATATACATAGTACGTACATAGAATATTACGTACACGACATTTGAAACTATGCAAAGCTTTCAAATGATTTCATTTCCACAAGTACCCTGATTCATCACTCATGTACTTCCATCTCATACACATATAAAACACATAAAACACATAATGACACACATAAAATGAATTATACAGGCTTTAACTAACCTGCTAAAATCTCATTTGTCATATTACAAACACTCCTTTTAAAAACAAATCTCTTCAAAATTTATGCTAAAGACATATGTTGACACCTACAACCTCTTTTAAATTTTTTTCCTTCAATCTAGTATACAAAGTATATTTAACAGCAAAACTTCCAAATATTAAACAATGAAACACTTTTCATATTTAATCCACCTTCATTGGTAATTTGATACATGGATCGTACTTAATTTTAAAAACCATTTATTTTTAAAATTAAAGAGACGTGGCTTTGTATACAAATTGTAGAAAACGCAGTGGGGGTGTATATGTTCCCGTTTAATATCTTAAATCTTTTTCATCAAATAACCGATCTAGTTGACGCAATATGAAAATTGTCAATAATAGTTCTACAACAACTATTGATAGTAAAGAGCATTAAGTAAGCCATGTCACAACAATATAAACATAAACACAATGTAGACACCAAGCAACAACACAAACATAATCACCACAATATAAGCAACAAGCAATAAGCAACACAAACATAAACAATAGGCAAATCAATAAATGCAAATATAAATATAAAGCAATAAGGAAAAGGTAATGCAAACTAGACATGATGATTTATAGCGGTGCGATCATGAAGCTCCTTTTCACCCTACTCAACTCCCTGAGTACCCAACTCGAGAGTTACTTTACTAGTAAACAAGCTCCTTTCTCGGCAGAGAAAACCTTACAAACGTTGCTTATAATATTTTCTAACACTAAGCTAAATGTTGAGTTCTTCTTCGGGTAAAACCAATCCTGTTATGTTTATGACCCAACGTAACAAACCTATACATCGCCAAACATATTTTCCAACACTAAGCTAAATATCGAGTTCTTCTTCGGGTACAACCAAACCCATTATGTTTTGTGGCCCAACATAACAAACCTTGTGTTTTAACTCCTAAACACAAAAACCATCTAACCTATTATCTAAGTAATGTATGGTGATGATACTAGATGTTATATGATGATGATCCAAGACATAAGTGTCTAATGGATACAAATGCCTAATCTAAGTATCAAGAACTCTAAGCTTGATATGGATGAACTTCTTTTAATAAGAAGCCTTAAAGATGACAACATCTCTTGGATCTTCATATGTATGTGTTTGTGAGGATGAGGATGGCAAGGTCTCTAAGCTTGCATGGATAGATCATCAAGTGGAAGTGTGCTTATAACAATGAGAGTTAGAAGTATTATGATCAATGATTAAGAGTGATTTTAAGTGTGTTAAACAAAGTAAAAAATCAGATCTGAATGTGTGGGAAAAATTTGTTTGAAGTGTGAGAAATGAGCTTCTCTTTTTAGGCAAGGGAAACCTCCCCCGCTTCTCCACGGTGCGACGGTTTCCTTATCGATAAGGAAAATGTCCCACCTTTAAGTGAACCGTCCGTACTTCGGACAACTGGTTTTTGTCTTTGATGTGTCGTTGTGTGGTGTATATTTTTATGATGCAAGTTTTAAATTTATATTTTTCCGACTTAACCAAAAACAACACTTTAACAGGCAGTGTA
>BQNB010024269.1:0-60908 GCA_026074375.1 Tanacetum coccineum
CGGTTATCAGCCATCAGAACTAGGGAGGAGATGGATTTTCAATTGGTTCTTCAAGATTAAATGGTTTAACAAAAGCCGGTAGTAATAACGGATAACGAAATAAGACAACTTAATCCTAATAATCAACAAGCTTCTCGGTAACTCTTCGAAAAGAAAAACGCACAAAGGAGCGGAGGAATAGGAAAGCGCGAAGCTATTAAAAACCTTTTTCCTTTAGGGTCGTAGTTCCAAGGAACAACCCGCCTTATACCCCTCTTTGAGTTTGTTTATCTTTTAAAAGGTGAACCGTACCTCGCAAGTGACACAAAAGGTAAGTTTTTGATTCTTTGGTTAGGGAACTTATTAATGGATAATACTTCAGTTGAAAGTATTATATGTTGGTGTTCTTTTACCAACTTGATTGATTTTTATTGATAATTAAAGACAATGTTTTTATCTTTTTGGTTTTTTTTAAATGATAATTATACTAAAAAGAAAATGAAAATATTTTTGTACTTTTAGGGTTTTTTATAAAGCAAGTAACTTCAAGAATGAAGGATCTTCAAAAACTAAGTTTCAAACAGTACGGATAATCGACACACAGCCTCCCCGGCAGCGGCGCCAAAAATTGACAGCTTTTTTTCTTAGGTAAATAAATAATTAATATATTATAAATATACTACTACTTATATAACCCAAAAACAATTCAAGTTGCCCTTGAAAAGTTTAAAAGAAAGACAATCAATAAAATCCGAGGAGTATGATATTCCCGGGTCGTTTATCCCCAACGAGGCTGGACTTGAAAATCGGTACAGTCGGAAAGTTGGAATTTGAATGATATTAATGATTAAGGGGATTAGAAAGCTAAATTATCTACTAATATGCAAAAACGATTAAGAAAAACCTAAAAATTATGAAATAAAACTAAAAAAACGAGAGCAAGAGCCCCGAACAAGGGGTCAAAAACCTAAATTCTTAAAAATTAACCCTACAAAGATTTTTTTTACGGGAACGAATCCCGCTCTTTAAAAAATGAAATTTTGCAAAAATGACCTTACGAAAGTTTTTCTATTTTTCCTAAGTGTAATATGACAAAAGAAAATTTTCTAAAAAAGAAAAAAAAAATTTGATTTTTATTTAATTTTTAATAATTAAAAAACAGATTTAAAGAAAATAAATGAAAAAAAATAGCAAACAAAGTCGGAAAAATGTGAAAAAAATACAGTAAAGTGGATTAAGGTGTACTGGTTCTATGAAAAATAAAAGCTAGAAATATGGGCTTATAAATAAGCCGTAATAAGCTGAAAACAGCTTATGGGCTTAATGGGCTAAAATGCCCTTATAAATTAAATAGTGCAACTCACTACCGGATGAGTATTGTACACAGCGGATTAGTGATTGGTATTATAAATACTTTGGTTGCTGGGTTCAGGTCCGAGTTCGAGTCTTGCTCACTTGGGGCCTCCCCTAATCCCAACCTTTTTGTTATGCATTTGTTTTTTACAACTTTTTGAACAAGCTAAAAATAAGCAACTTTAAAAAAGACAAAAAATTTATAACTTAAAAATAAGCACTTAAATAAGCACAAGAAAGTCACAGTTAAGCTTTAAAAACTTAAAACTAAAAAGAGCTAAACTATTTGGCTTTTTTAAAGCAAATAAGCAAATGAAAACTTAGTATAAGCTAAGACAGACAATAAGCAATATCTAATAAGCACTTAAGAACAAAAATTAGCAACTAAAATAAGCTAGAATGGCAAATAAGCTAAAAAACTAATAAACACTTAAAATTTACTCTAAAAAGGCAAATAAGCTTAAATAAGCTCTAAGCTAAAGACAATAAGCTAAAATGGGCTTAATCTAACCTAAAAGCTAAGCTAATCCTAAATAAGCAAAAACAATAAGATAATAAGCTTCAATAGGCAAAAATGCTTCAGTAGTACTAACTTAGAGTTAGTACTGTTAGGTGAAAAGCCCAAAAGGCCTTTTCTAGCTTAAAAATAAGCTAGCAAAAGGATCCTTATGGCTTAGTGGCTCATGCCACTGAAAAGTTTATCCAATAAGCTTTAATAATCAATATTTAAAATAGAGTTTAAAATTCAAATAAGCACTTAAAAAGCTAAAGGAAAAAAGTTATCTCACACTAACTCAACACTTAGAAAATTTTTGACAGACTTTCAAAAAGCACAAAGTAGCACTTTTGAGCTTAAAATTAAGCAAGCTAAATGATACTTATGGACTTCTAACCTACAAACAGATTAAATTTAGACCTAAAAGAACAATAATCAACACTCAAAAAGTATTTTGAAATTCACAATAAGCAACAATAAGCATTTGAAAAAGCAAAATCTTCATTTTTCACTACTTAACTAAAATTTGACAAAAAGTATTACGACTAAATGCACACTTCCTGACACTTTTTTATTTAATTTAATACTACTTAATTAAGAGACCTAAATATGCAAAGAAAATCACAAAAACAATTAGCTAAACCCCCCAAAAGCCTTTTTTTTAAAACTAATACGCTATCAAGAACTGTTTTTTACCCCAACCAGTTCTACACAACATATAGAAAAATGCTTAAAATTCAAACTTTTTTAAACTAAGAAACCTAGTAAAAACAACTTATTAAAAGATTGCAAATAAGCACACCAAAGTTGGGCAAAGTAACCCAAACTATATTGAAACCATTTGAACCACCATTTTGAGGCTTATGCAAACAAAAACACCCCCTTTTAAAACTTAAATTCTTTTTCAAACAATTTTGCTTAATAACTTGATATTTTTATGAATAAACTCCTTAGACCAGATATCAAATAAGCTATAAAAACAATAATAAGCAAGTTTAAACAGCAAATAAGCACTCCAATAAGCTAGTTTAATCAAACAGTACTAACTACATATACTAACAGTACTAACTAAGAAATTTGCACAAATCACTTTTAAACTAAAAACTAAGCAAGATAAGCACTAAACATCATAACAAAGCATAAATAAGCAAATACAAGCAATAAATAAGCACTAATAAGCAGTTCTACAGTAAATAAGCTAAAAATAAAAAAAATGAAGACTTACAAAAGCCCTTGCTTAAACAGGGCAAACAAGTGCTCTTAGAGCTATTCTACAAGCTCTAGCTTATCAAAGATAAGCTAGTAGTGTCCATAAGCCCATCCCTTTTTGGCTTATCATCCAATTTAAGCTGAGGTACTTTTGAGGGGAGGATTTTTTTGTGTTTTTCTTAACAGTTTATATATTGAAGTAAATTTTTTTATATTGAAACAGGTTACAAAGTAGCTTAAATGAGAGCTTATATTAGCTTATGAAACTTAAGTGAACACTTGAAGAGAATAAGAACTTAAAACAGATTTTAAGAAACTTTAAATTTCATTAACTTGAAAACATTACAAGGAAAATTAAAAACTAAATTTGCTGAATTAAACTAACTAGGTGAAAACTAAGTTACAAAAAAAACTATATAGCCAAATGGCTTACAAGACAACCTATTTATATAAAAACGTAGAAGGTTCTAGGTCCCTTTTGATGTGTGTTTCTTCAAAGAGACAGCTCAAGGGTGTGTTTGTTGTGTGAGGAGAGACTTGAGTTGATCATAGCCATCCAAATTGAGTAATGCCCACGCCTTCTGATCACAACCCTTCAATCTTTGTCTTCATTTGTAGTCGAATAGGATTCTTGGGGATTGCCAAGGTGGAATTTGGTGTTTAGTGTGGTGGGATAAGGTGGTAGGATAAGGTAGACAAAGGGGAGAAAAAGAAAGGATTGTGTTCTTGTCCGTTTGTGAGGGAAGGAGACAGTGAACAGTAGGGCGGGAAATTTGGTTATAACAAGTGCAGGGGTGAGTTTGGGTACTTGGCAAGTTTAATCCCTTATGTTATATAGGTATATTACATTAAAAGTCCTTGTGGTGTAATTGTTTTGGGGACTAGGCAGAAATGGTCCCTTATCTTGTATATGTATCTTACACAATTCGTCCTTTAGGTGTATAACTTTGGGAGTTTGGCAGTTTTGCCCCTTAAGTTATAGTTGGGCTTTTGGTCTTTGTATAAATAGCTTAATGGGCTGACCCAGCCCATTAGATGGGTGTGGGTTGGCCCATTAAGTATTTCTTCGATGTCGGCCTCGGATTTGACTTTTGACTTTTGTCGGGGTTGACTTTGGTTGACTTTTTGACTTGATTTTGACTTCATCACGCTCTTTCTGTTCCCGTGCTCGGATTTGTTGTTTTGGCTTCGATTTTGTCCTTTTCTTGATTATCCGTTACCTGCACAATATAAGTGAAAACATACAAATACAATGTATTTTTGGTACGTTTTTGGTCATTTAAGTCCGGTTTTGATGGAAAACGGTATGTGTAATTAAGCACATACCAATGGTTCCAGATTGATTTTGAAAATAACAGGAAAGTAAATATGCGGAAATTAAATGATAGAAGTAATCATGGAGAGAAACATGCTAGCCTAGCCATTTCATTACCACTGTCATAACTATGTCTTCATGTGCAATGTCAAACTATGGTTTCATTAGTGGTTTCTAAAGTCGACATATCATAATAGGTATATTTAGTCTGCCCTATATTTCCTGCGATCGCGAATCCCCAAAAGTCACGAAGGTAGGGCAACCAGGTCATAGTGATTAATCCCAACTATCCCAATAACTAGTTTAATAACCTATATAGATTATTAACTCTCTTTGAAAGAGTTTCTGTGCTTTTTAAGTATATTACGTAATAGAGGAGGTAACTTGGTTAGTTCCTATACTAGACAAGGGAAAGTTTGTTTAATTCCATCCTAGTAACCAACTGTTTCTAATCCCATGTTTAATTGGTCGTCTAATAACAGGATCAACATGATCTAAACCACCCATAATACTACCAAAAACTAGGGATAATTAACGGTCAAAGGATATCTAACGAAACCATAATTCAATAGGAACAAAAATTATAATAGTAGTAAATTCATGACTAGGTCATCACTTGAAGTGCTTAGCCACTCATAGCAACAACACATCAAGAATTAAATGATGAAATCTTGATTAAAGAACTCATAATCCTTACAATATGCGTTTCGAACGATTAAATACAAAAAGTAAGAGTAATGTGATCTCCCTTGGACTTTTGGTGGAATTATTCGAGGTATAGAAGCCTTGGTCGCCTCTTAGAGCTGTGGTGGAATGGTTAATGTTGAAGTGTCTGAATGAGGCCTCTATTTATAGGTTTCGAATACTTTATGGCGTAACCTTTTAGGGGTTTACGTCGTAAACTGCTGACGTATACTTTCCATATTGTAGGCTTAAAAGATGTTACGGCGTAATCAAGTGTCCATGTTACGCCATAATGCTGACTCGGATTACTCAGCCTTCCATAATAATAATGTTACGGCGTAAACCTTACGTGTAGTTACGCCGTAATGTAGCTAAATGATGTGTCTTGCCTTGAATAGGTTACGGTGTAACACTATCATAGGGGTTACGCCGTAATGTCTCGTAAGAATCCATATTATCTTCATTTTATCATCCATTTCCCGTGTTTCTTATCACATACTTGCATTTTACCTGAAAACAACTAAATAATCGTAAATGTATCAAATTCAAGTATTTATAAGATAATTGCAAAGTATTATTCGGGGGTTAGGAATTGAACACTAAAAGTAATACAAATATTTGATGATTTATTCGTGCTTGATTAGTAGAAAACCATATCCTTCAATTGGTACACAAGGACCAAGGTTAGCACCTTTGGATCGGCCCTGTGTTCCTTGAGATCTCGTAATGTCTCGTAAATGTTTATAACATAAGTTAGTTAAATTATGATCAGTCACATTTTTTATGTCATTTGTCTCGTCACCTTTATGACACGTTTAAGATTGTTTTTGTTTGTGGTCGGTTTGATGTTTTAGTTATGAATTTTTCTGCTCTCACCAATAGTCCAAACAGTCTGTTCTTTCTTTCTCAAAAACATATCTGAATACTCATGTTTTTATGGTCAAAGTTGTATAACTTTTTCTGGTATAAATTTATGTTCAAATCTGTGGTTTGGGTAAGCTCTGAAATAACATCAAAACTGCTTATTTTTTGAAGCTTATCTTTTCTGTGCTTAAAAGCTTATTTTCGTACCATATTTTCTGGGCTCATTTTGAAGGCTGCGAAACATGTTTATGAAGGGTGAGAAATATGACATGTTTTGAATCGTGCAAAATATGTAATATCGGTGTGAAACATGTAATATCGGTACGAAATATGTATCGTGCGAAATATGTTTGTGCGATTTATGCTCACAGGTTGTATCAAAGGTGCGAAATATTACATTCAAGAGGAAAGTTACTCTATCCATTTTGTTACAGACGTGAGAAACATTACAACCTCTAGTTTTTGCGAAATAATGTTTTCGACTCGATACTGAGTCAGACCTTGGTAATTTACCAAGTATGACTAGGTCAAACGTCCACCTAAGTTTTAAAACGATTCCAAGAAACTTACAGAAATGAAAGAATGAGAGAAGACATACTCGAACTTTAACTCACAACATTAATAAACAACAACATCAACAGCCTACAACATTAACAACAACCATAACCTCAACAAACTACAACAAACATGCTTCCCAACAACAACAAATCCACAAATCTAATCCTATCCCATCGTCACATTATATCTCAACCAACATCAACTACAACTCATCTTAAACTCATGACTCGAATCATAAAATAAACAAACAAATAAATGATCTCAGTCTTCATTTATTTTCGTGTTATTCAGTAATTGATATGACCTTTCAAAGATCAAACATGAAAAGCGAAACATCACAGATCTGTCTTTGATTTACAAAAATAAAGAAAGTTCATGAACAATAATGCTCATATCCTTCTTTGTTTTGATTAATCCAACACACAAGAACATCAAATACCTACCCGAGACCGTTTAAACGATCTTGTAGCCAAAACCTTATAGTCTTTGTCATATTTCAAAGTAAAGAACGCAATACAATGATGATTTGGGTTTGTATTTTAGTTTTGTTTTGGTGTTAATTTACTTGTGTTTGATTGAAGACTCATAGATGGAAGAATTTTAGATCTGTTGGTTTTTGTCGAAGAGGTGATATTGAGAGAAGTGTTGGCTGCGTATTGTGTTAGATTAGGTTTAGGGTTAAAAGGAGATAAATTAGGGATCTTTGCTATTTATTTATCTCACAAATGTGGTGTATAGTCAGGTATGATAATGTGGTGTTGGACCGAATACTACATAAATTAGGTTGGGATTTGATTCAGTTTGATATTGGGCCATGATTATTCTATGATGGGCCATAATACTTTGTGCTTGGGCCAGCCGAGTGTTAACAAAATGGATTGGGCCGAATATTATTAAGGGTTGTGAGCTGTTGAGCTTGTTTAATGTAGTTCTAGTTTCTTAACCAAAAGTTTAGACAAATTGGTGTATAAATTGGTTAACTTGGACTAAATATTTAAGATTAATAGTATATTGGTTGTATTTGAGGTTTAAAATGACAAAGTGACAATGTGACGAGACCGGGATCGGTCTTTATAAAGAATCATATAACTAGCATTTTAATGGCTAGATGTGGTATTAAATTGTCTAAGTGACTACGAAGTTGATTGGGTATCACTTATTTGAAATTGAAGTTGGATTTCACGAAGGCGTGTTCTTATTTTATCTTGAAGTCGGGGATAGTTGGATGCATGAATTTCAAAGATAACTTGCTCGGGCTTACAATTTAGGATGAAGTCTTAGGTTATCTAGTTACCAGTAGTTAGGGTGGTTGGTTGAAGACCTGGATAACTATCACTTAAAGGAGATACGTTGTAGTTCTCAGTGTCACACACGTAGAAGAGTTGTTATAATCGCAAAAACGTTATGATCACTCATATTTTGCTTGGTAAGTATTGAGTACTTAGAGATTTGAATGGAGCACAAATTCGCTACACCGTTCTTCCAAAATTAATGCAAGCTTAAGTCACAAGAATGGGGAATTCTACTTTAGTTTCAAATTTGGTATATAGGGTTTACTCCATCAGTGTTCACTTCAAATATCCTACAAAGGGGTTGGTAAAAAGATAGTCAGAGAGAGTTTATGAGTAAAGATTTGATCAACAATTGATTCTCACATGATAGATTTGAGCTAATTTATTCTTCACACAAGTATTCAAGTATATGTGCGTACAAGGTTTTGCTGATTCCGAGGTATCAAAACCAGCAAGGGGGAAGGAGTAGATACACCCAAGAGTCCTTGCCTTTCTTTTTTGTTAGGCCATGCCGGGAAGATAAATGTCATAACCGCAGAGAAAATCATCGCTTTAACTTGTAGCTTTTGGGTGCATTTCTTCAAACACATAGGGGAAGAGATATCTTGTAAATTTTAGTATGCATTATTTGAATTTCCAGGGGGAAGAGTTGTGAGAAGAATTATTCAAGCGTGAGAAAATACGTTGTTGATCCAGTTAATGTTTTGCCCGAACGGTTAATCACTAAGCTTATTCTTAAAGAAGCAGTAATATTTGATGTGGTATCCTACTAATTCTGTTGTGCACTTAATTACTCTAAGCTTGTAAGAAAGCTTTGAAACTTCTCAAGAGATGATTGCTAGTTCAGGGGGAAGCTTTGAAAGCTTCTAAATAAAGAATATGTGACATGAATTAGAGGGGAAGTCTGTATTCATAAGCGCTCCCTTAACCAAGAAGTGTATGGGTTACCTAGTTTATGCCTATATAATATTTCTCCTACAAGGTACTACAAAGATGATTCTGGTGTAGTGAAGGATAAAAAGTACGCAGACCACAAAGACCATCATCAACATTGGAAGCTTCGTGGAAGTTCTTCTTCTTAATCAATATGTACTTGTTAGGAAAATATTATAAGTAATTCTGTATATCGTCCCATGGGGGAAGATTGTTAGGATTTCATTTTATGTGACGACATTACGGAATTACCATAGTTTACCATACCACCATACACAGGGACTAGAATAGCAAATATAGCATACTTGTATAATGTATGGTGGTATAAATACCCTTTCATGGCTTCCATGAAGGGGTTGAGACTCTTGTATTCTTTTCACTTTCCATTCTATTTTACATATTTCCATCTCTCACTACACTCTCTCTCTCTCTCTAAACATGGCTATCTTGTGGTTTGAATCTCCCTCCCATCCCCCGGATCAATTGATTCATTAAGTTTTCTTCAAAAATCTTAATTCACCCCCCACCCCCCCCCCCTCTACTGTTCTATAATTAGTATCAAAGAAGCTTATTCAAGTTTTCAAGCATTAAAACCCTCATGAGAAGTCATTTTAAGTTGAAAACTTCTTTTTCAAATATTTGAAATCCTAACTCCGATTTTTGAAAAAGTTAAGTAAAGATCCATGGCTCAAGAAAACTACGTTGAGGGGTGTTCTATGCAAAGACTACCATTTCTAGAACCAATGGGTTTTTTGCTTTTTGAAAAGCCTGCTTTGAGGCTTACAATTAAGAAAGTCCAAAGATATTGACTATGGTAAGTTTTTAAAAACAAAACGAATTCTAACTATGAAGTTGAAGACCGCTGAACACCTAAAGCCGATGAAGGAAACGTCGTATGAACTTCTTAAAGATGACCAAAAGAAGAAACTTGGCAAGAACAACAAAGCCAAGATGACTCTTTACAATGCTCTACCACCGTAAGAAGAGTAATGTTAAAGAGTTTTTCATGCATAAAAACCACACAGTAGGTTTTGGGATAACACCTAATCATCACCACCCCATTTCAGGGCATTCCACAAGTCAAGAATTGCAAGATTGATCTCCACTCAAGAATATGATAATTTTCAATCTCTAATAAGACACTATGATAGCGGATTCACTCGATTCAACGCTATTGTGGCTAGTCTAAAATCATTAAATCTAGACTACTCAAGCAAGAATCACATGAGAAAGTTTCTTTGTGCTCTACCATTGAAATGGAGAGCCAAGGTGACAGCCATTGAAGAAGTTAAAGACTTGGCTACACTTCCTCTTGATGAGCTAATCGGGAATCTCAAGGTTTATGAAATGGTCTTGGACAATGATGGTGTAGCTTCCAAGACTACTAAAGAAAAGGTTAAATCTCTAGCTCTTAAAGCTAAAGTCACTAGGGAGCAAACTAGTGATGATATCAATAGTCAAGGAGGAAGTGACAAAGAAATTGATGACGAAGAAGCTGAGGAATTTATTTTGTTGGCTACGAACTTCCGCAAGTTCTTTCGCAAAGGTAATAGGTTCGGACGCGGAAATTGATTTGGTAATGGAAGTAATTGATTCGGTAAAGGACACGGTAATAGCTTTGAGAACAAAGGTGTGAAAGCTCAAAGCAAAAAGGAGCTTTCTACAATTACAGGATAGAAGGTCCCTTTGTGAGTGAGTGTAGAAATCCGAAGGAGAACAATACCTTTATAGGAGGATAATAGAGCGATAGTGAAGATGACGACGAACATCAAAATGACGCAACATGTCTCATGGAGATCGACTCACAAGAGGTAGTATCGAAACCATCTAGTTCTAACATTAATTTAAATATTATTGATTTGCAAAAGGAGAATGAGGAACTCCTAAGGTTTAACAAGGATTTTGCTCAAACCTTTGAAAAACTTTTAAATGAAAAACGCTAAGTAAAATCAATGATCTTGAAATTGAAGTAAAGAAACTTGCCAATTATAAAGAGGTGCTTGAACCTTGCAAAACATGTGATGTACTCACCAAAAAGGTTGACTCTTTAAAATGCAATGTTTCTAAACTTCAAGATAAAGCATTGAATTTTTCAAAATTCAAAAAGAGTAGCATCGTTTTGGACGACATGCTAAGTCGTCAAAAATTGTCCCAAGATAAGGAAGGTCTTGGATTTTCAAAAAATGAAAAAACCACTTTCGTAAGTCTAAACAAACCAATAGTGTTTATAAAAGAGAGTCAAAAGGAAACTTCATCAAAAAGTTTTATTAAACCCATAGTACCTCCTCAATTTGCAAGCACTCGAGGCTCCCAAGCACCTATTACAAAAGTGGATACAAGACATCACTCGGGCTCACATAATGGACTTGGATACATACGACCTCGAGTTGACCCTAGACCTCTCATACCCACACCAAATATGAGACCTTCAAACTCATATCACCGAAGACCTTCCTTTTAAAACAATCATTCTTCGGAAAGAATTTTTTTTCATAAAATCAAATGTCATCAAATCATCAACATAGAACCTTCCAAAGGAGAAAAAACTCCTACCCAAATCAAAGGTTAAAAACACCTTGGAGCGTTGGACCAAACTTTCAAAACTCCCATGATTTTCAAAACAATCCTTGGTCCGCGTTCTCAAGGTACGACATACATAAACTATGTGCTTTACTACAAGACCAAAGAATGTTTAACTTGGGCACCATATTTGTTATTAAAAAATATAAAAACTGGTAAGTATATTTAATTATTCTAAAATTAACGAATAGAGTTTAATTCTATACTTTTTTTAAAATGTATTATAGTAAACATACATTTAGCAAGATACCCGATCCGACCTGCACTCCCGACTCACACCGGTTGACTCGACCCACAACATGGCCCATTTACCCGACCAATAATCGGTTGACCCGGCTCATTTACCGGCCTATGTAAATTTACAAAATACCCCCACACTATGTGGCAAATTACGAAAACTATCCTCACTTAAAAAAAATTACAAAATACCCCCTCCCCCACTAACGGCTGTTAAGTAACGATCGTTAGTTTAATTTTTTTCTTTTAACAATTTACGAAAATAGTCCTTTGGGTCGGTTGTTACTTAACGAACGTAAGTAACGACCGTCAACTTAATTTTTTTAGAAATTTATAAAAATATCTCTTGGGGTTATCGGTCCGTTGTAGCGTTAGTCCCTAGCGCTCTGCGGCGGAGCGCGGGTAACCCACCTCGTAACTAAACAATAGGCAGGATACCCGACCCTTAAAGCATCGGGTCAACCCGACCCGGAACCCACCCGCCCGACCTGGAAACCACCCTCACGCAATCCACCCGTTTGCTCGACCCAAAAACCACCCGTCTGACCCGAAAAACCACCCGCAACCCGCCGGTATTCTCTTATTATGTAAGATATACTATATTTAAAGAATGATTATACTAGATCCACATCCCATTATTTTATATGTAATGTTTGATAGGTATCCAACTTTAGAGCAAGGGGTGTGGTAACGAGTGAGCTCACCGAATCCGAGGTGGCAAGCCACTTGGCGACACCGCACCTTCACCACTACACCGCTTGAGCTCGCCGAAGTGCAAGTCGGCACCTACACAACGAAGAAACGGACAAAAAATGGACAATTGGTTTTGTATGTGTTTTCTTTATGTTTTTTCTTTGTGTTTTCTTATTGCAGGTTCACGAACGTTAAGTAACGACCATTAGTAAGGACCGTTAACTTAACTTTTTTAGCAATTTACAAAAATAATCATTGGGGTTATCGGTCCATTGCAATGTTAGTCCCTAGCGCCCCGCGACGGAGTGCGGGTAACCAACCTCATTTTTCTACAAAATTGATACATATATTCTTAGAACAATTTATAAATTATACGAAAATTAAAAAGTTTGATAAGCTCGAATTTAAACTTTTACGATTAAAATGCTCAATTTTACCACGTAAATAGAATGATGCATTACTATTGGTTCAATTGCATATAGCTAGCTTCTTTGTCCGGTTTGTAGAATTATCTTATTATGTAAGATATATTTAAAGAATGATTATACTAGATCTACATCTCATTATTTTATGGGAGGTGATTTTCACACTTCTTTAATTGATTGGCACACTCAAAAGTATTGTATGTTGACATTTATACCTTTGTAGTGGTGAACATGAGTAAGGTGATCTAGGGGTATAAATGTCAACACACAATACTTTTGAGTGTCCCAATCAATTAGAAGAGTGTGCAAATCATCTCCCTTATTTTATATGTAATGTTTGATAGGTATCCAACTTTAGAGCAAGGGGTGTGGTAACGAGTGAGCTCACCGAATCCGAGGTGGTAAGCCACTTGGCAACGCTGAACCTTCGCCACCACACCGCCTGAGCTCACCGAAATGCAAGTCGCCACCTACACGACGAAGAAACGGACAAAAACTGGACAGTTGGGTTTTTTTTGTTTTTTTCTTTGTGTTTTCGTGTTGCAGGTTCACAAATAAAGAAGAAGACAATTTTGTTTTCTTTGTGTTTTTTTATTTTATAAAAAATAAATTTACATGTTAAGTCCTTAAGGTTTGTTTTGTTTGTCATTTTTAAGTTTAAATTTACAATTTTGTTTATAAAACAATAGACAGTTGGTGTGTTTTTTATTTTATAGAAAATAAATTTACAATTTTGTAATTTTAGTTTCGTATTGTATTTTTATTTGAATGAAATAAATTTAGTTTGTTTGAAAAAATAGAAAAGAAAATAAAATTGGGGGTGAGTGGGGCCTAAATGGCTAAGTTGTGAGGGATAAGTGTTTTGAAATGTGAGTGTTTAAATGATGTGACACCCAATAGGGCCCAAATGGCTAAACTTTGTGTGTCACCAAAAATATAAGATGTATCATTTTCTTTCCTAGGCAATTACCCCAAAAATGAGAGGATAACTTTGGTCCAAATTTTCCCTCCTGTTTCCTATGTAAACCCTTTCTTTTCCTTTTTATAAAAACTTGAGAACACAAAATTATGTATATTTCTTAGCATTTTCTTTCTTTTCTTCTCAAAAACAAACTCGAGAATGCAGCATAAATATTTATCATTGGATGCTTTTCTAGTACACAGTCTAGTAGAGCAAGGAATTAGAAATCCCAATAAAAGGTTGAACTCGTTAGCTGCAAATCATTAGGGCCATATATCTTAGAGGAATGCTAAAATCATAAAAATCTTACAAAAATTTATCAACACAATGATGTGTTATACAAATTTGTGAATGCATGTAAGAGAGTTTGAGAATGCCACTAATTATATAACACTATCATTTTATAAAAAAAATTGTGTGAATTCTTAGTGTTCTATATATCTTAACGATAAAACCAGAATCGGTGATATACCATATCTGAGGATCTTGTCGGATGGTTTGTATAGTCCGAGATTCACGTGTTAGATAAAAAGATAAATTCTAAAATATCCCCAAACACAAAAAAATAAAATAAAAATTGTAATTAACGTTTACATTCTTTGAGATCACTTTAACCCATCTTTTGGGTCCAGAATTAAGGGCCAACCAAACACCACCACAAAGTGTCATCACTGTTTAAACTAGCTGGGCGGGCTCATAAGACCCATATGGGCTCCACGAACAACATGTAACTTCACTTAATTACGTCTGGTCAGAGTACAAATCTGGCTGTAACCAGAGTTGGCTACTTAGTCCTGGGGCCAAATAAGAACAAAACTCACTTAATGAACAGGACCCATTTAGATCAGTCTCATTTAGAGCAAAGAGTAGATACTAACTGGTTGTAGGCCCCAGCCAAGTGGCTATACTAAACCCAACTCTACACTAAAATATTTTAAGGGAAAAAAATGCCATTATTGTGTTATACATTTATGATTAAACTTTTTGTATTTATTTACAAGTATTATTTTTAATAATGGTGTATAAGAAATTAAAACCCTTGATCAATAGTGTTGAGTTGTTGTTGATACTTACTCCCTCCGTCTTTAAATAAATGTCCACTATTGACTTTTAGAGTATTTTTTCATCAGCTTTGACCTTAAATTATTTTGTTTATGTTATATAATACTTAATGAAAACTATATCAATGAAAATACATTTAAAATCCAATATATGTTGGACCTTAATGTTATAGAAGTAAATATTTAAGGTACTTTAGTATAAATATCTGCAAGTTTTGGTATAAAACTGAAACATAGTAAATGGGTTGGGTCGTTTAGTTTGTTAGGGTTATATCAGTTAGTTAAAAGGTTGTATCATTTACTTTATGAATCGGTATAACTGTCAAAAAACACCGATTCATTGTGTATAAATTGGTCAAGTGTCTGTAAACAAAATCAATCAATACAATTACTTTCTGTTCGTATAATATTCAGTTTCTACAGTTTTAATATCTTGTTATTCTATTAAAACCTTGTTGTCCCAAACACCCCTGTCTCATACGAACTCAAATCAAACCATGGTGAATTACAAAAGGCTACTGGAAACGAATTAGCTTCGGAACAATCTTGTACAACAGTGGTATCAGAGCGGGGGCTCTAAGTCTTGGGAGAAGCCAATTCCTAACCGGATGCAGAAGGGTTTTGAGAAGGGATACTTGCTTAGGGAAGGTGCTGCGAATACGTTACCAAAGAACAGTCGAAAGAAGCAATTATCTCATGAATGTTAAGAGATGTTAAGGCGAAATCTAAATGAAATTGAAGCGTACAATGCCTCAAAAGGTCGTGTAGCAGTCAAGGAAAAAGGAGAAGGCAGTATCAACATAACCAAAGAAAAAAGGGCTCCTTGCTACATATGCAGAAAACGAGGCCACGTGTTTTGGAAGTGTCAAAATAAGAAAAACTCAACCACCCTTGAAGCCCCAACCATTGATAACCAATCAAAGGAACCAACTATGGTGCGCAATGAAGAAAGATTGAAATACCCCGAAAACATTCATGTAAAAACTGACTATATGATCGAAGGTACAGATTTTTCGAATTGGGATAATATTTGGTATGTAAGTAGGCGATACAAGAACATATGAGCCCAACAGATCTTTGGTTCAAAGATTGAAGATTTCAAGGTTGAAGGAACACAACATGAAAGGAAAATTATTTTCTCTCACGGTATTGGAGAAGCAATGGTGGAGACAAGTGAGAAGAAAATAGTAATTCCCGGTGTGTTGTACACACCAAAAATAACACTAAATTTGCTAAGTCTCGATCAGTTAATGGCACAAGGATTTGTGGTCACATATGGGCACAACAAGTGTCAGATCTTCTATATGTTTGAAGAAGACAAAGAAGGGTGTGATGGTGAAACTGATTGTGCAACATCAAAAGAAGGAAATGGTTGTGATGTTGAAATAGAATGTATGATTGCAAAACACAACAAGTATCTTGAAGAATACATTGATTCAATAGATTCTAAAGACGCATGTCCACTAATCAAGGGTCTAGAAGAACTCAAATGGGACAAAAATATAGTGCAAGATTAGTTGGATGAAGATTATATAAGCTTAAATGAAACCTTGTACGCTATTAAAGTAAACTCATTCAAAAGGTTCATATCGTTTCTTGATCTGATTAAAAACAATAGCATTGTGTTTAAGAATTGGGAACTACTTAGAAAGAGGTTTGAAGATATGATTAAGTGGTTTTACTTAATATATATAAAACAAGATGCGTTAGAACCACTACCACCGGTCATAGGGAATGTAAAGATCGATCTATTGGGTCTTTACAAGATGGTAGATAGCATGGGTGCTATCTAAGTGTTTCTTTTGGGAATAGATGGAAAGAAGTTGCTGTAATACATGGATTAACCGAAGCATATGAAGAAGATTTGAAGGCTTGTTATAAGCGAACCATTGACATGGTCAAGTTTTGCTATGATACAACTTTAAGACCCTGGTTCAAAGAAGAACCTGTGAAGTGTGAGAAAACCAAGAAGGTTGAAGGTGGCTGTGATCATGCCAAGGAAGAAAACCCACAAGAACACAATGGGTCGAGTAAGAATGGGTTAGGAGTTGTAAGAGAAAACACACATGAATATTTTGAGAATGTTCAAAGAAGTGAGACTCGCTTTGGTGTAATCTTGGAAGGCAACAATGATACGGATGTTGATCAAATGGCTGATCAAGAGGATTGAACAAACACATCAGAGACAGATGACTTCGTGGTCATCACATAAGGAACCTTGCTGGAATGGATGTCTATAACATTAGGGGGTGATTGTTGGACCTTAATGTTATAGAAGTAAATATTTAGGGTACTTTAGTATAAATATCTGCAAGTTTCGGTATAAAACTGAAACATAGTAAATGGGTTGGGTCGTTTAGTTTGTTAGGGTTATATCAGTTAGTTAAAAGGTTGTATCGTTTACTTTATGAATCGGTATAACTGTCAAAAGACACCGATTCATTGTGTATAAATAGGTCAAGTGTCTGTAAACAAAATCAATCAATACAATTACTAATATTAGTTTCTAATGTTTTAATATCTTGTTATTCTATTAAAACCTTGCTGTCCCAAACACCCCTGTCTCATACGAACTCAAATCAAACCATGGTGAATTACAAAAGGCTACTGGAAACGAATTGGCTTCGGCACAATCCTGTACAACAGTGGTATCAGAGCGGGCGCTCTAAGTCTTGGGAGAAGCCAATTCATAACCGGATGCAGAAGGGTTTTGAGAAGGGATACTTGCTTAGGGAAGGTGTTGCGAATACGTTACCAAGGGGCAGTCAAAAGAAGCAATTATCTCATGAATGTAAAGAGATGTTAAGGCGAAAGCTAAATGAAATTGAAGCGTACAACGCCTCAAAAGGTCGTGCAGCAGTCAATGAAAAAGGAGAAGGCAGTGTCAACACCACCAAAGAAAAAAGGGCTCGTTGCTACATATGCAGAAAACGAGGCTACATGTTTTGGAAGTGTCCAAATAAGAAAAACTCAACCAACCTTGAAGCCCTAACCATTGATAACCAATCAAAGGAAGCAACTATGGTGCGCAACAAGGAAAGATTGAAATACCCCGAAAACGTTCATGTAAAAAAGGTATAGATTTTTCGAATTGGGATAATATTTGTTATGTAAGTAGCGCATACAAGAAACATATGAGCCCAACCAAATCATTGTTCAAAAGACTTTGCTTTTTTATTTAAGGTACTCGAATATCGATCTCTTGACGCAGTTGTTACGGTCACATTCGTTATGATGCTGTTGATTGTCGCTCGTAATTTTTTGTGTTAGCTCTCATGATATATGTATTTCATTCATAGAAGCGAATCTCTTAAGCGCATACGCACGAGTCTGCTCGCTTTAACTATAAGAAGATTGTATTTGTATTCGAACGCTATAATGAAGTATATTGGAAGAAACCAGAGTAGTATTTCTAAGTTCTAACGCGCAGATTGTGTAACTAATTTGTATAAGAAGTTGAGGATATAGGTTTTATATTGGATTTGAAATCTCCGACATCTCTTCTAGCGAATGTGGCACCAAAAAACTTTCTAAAACCCTTACTCTAACTAATAGTTTATTCTTTTTTAAAATCATAATTTGATCCATCTCGTCGTTTGTAGGGAAGTATTAAGTGTGTGGTCTAATACTTATTTGTTGTTTTTCTTTCAAATATAGAACATCTTACCTCTTGATGCTGGGTGTCGGTTTTTCTGGCTAATTTCTCGGATTATATTGTCGCGCTTGGTGTGAGCTCAGCTCTCTGTGAAGTTTTTCTCCTGTGTCTTAGTTATACGTATCTTGTTTTTGGTTCGAATCTTTTGTTGTTTTTTACATACTTGTATTAAGAATCATATCGAGGAAACTGTGGGTTCACTGATTTCATTAGTTTTTACAAGGGTTTTTGGATGACCGGCTGCCTGCTAGGGATGCTAGGGGAGAGTTGTTTGTGTGTAATCCATTACTGTGGCAACCAAAAAACTTTCTAAACCCTTACTCTAACCTAATAGTTTTTGTTTAAATCTTACTTTGATCCTGCTTTTGTATATAATTAAATATTTGTGTTTATCATATAACACTACCTGATCGAGTGTTTTTAAGTCTAATTCATTATATTTTTTTGGGGTTCTTCTTTTCAATTCGTCTATGGTACTTGGGATTACTCTTGATCTTTTTCCGATTAGTTTTTCATTAATAAACTCTCGTTTACTGTGGGTTCACTGATTTCATTAGTTTACAAGGTTTTTGGATGACGGCTGCTAGGGTTAGGGTTTATATCCTAACTTCTTGTTTTGTCTCCTTTTACTCTTGTTGGCTGTGTTTTCTTTGAGATCATTGGTTGATTAGGGCTTGTTTGATTGTCGGCTATTAGGTGTTCGGTGGGCATTAAATTCTAACCTTAACCTCTGTTAGGGTTTTTGGTGTTAAAGATTACCGTTGTCTTCTTATTCTTGTGTTGTGGTATTCGACTAAGGTTTAAGTGTAGATTGCTGATTGGAGTGTGTACTGCTCAATATAGCTCGGTTTCTTGAGTCGTAAAAGGGTGTGGGGGTGGGAGAGGGGTAAATGAGGAGGATTAGTTGGTTGATGCTAAGGATGTTATATCACCAGCTGTGACTGACGAGCCAATAGTGAAGGAGAAGCAAAGTACATTAGTTGATACAAGTATTCCTATTGTTGAGAATACATGTTTGATATCGTATCCACCCAGGGATCTACTCTGGCTCGTAATACCCCTAGTATGTCTTGGTATGCTAATGTTACTTGTTAACCGAGTAGGAATGCTTTAAATTTTTGAACTTTATTTACTCTATGGGTAAACAAAATGTCTATTAGAGCTATAAGTGAAAGGTTTGCGAATACAACTTATGGTTTCTTTTTGGGAAAGTGGGTGGCTTACCTCGTTGTTGCTAACTATGTTAGGAACACTTAGAGTAAATATAGCCTGGTTAATTCAATGTTTACCTCATCTACCGGGTTATTATCTTTCTAATTTTGCTCTATGGATGGTTTGAACGCAATACTTGAAAATGGTCCATGGTTTATTAGCAATCATACGCTTATCCTTAAAAAGTGAAACCCGAATGTGAATTTTTTTTAAAGAAGATGTTGGGACTGTTCTAGTTTGGGTTAAACTCCATGGTGTACCCATTACGATGTTTAGTGAGGATGGTTTGAGTGTCATTGCTACGAAACTTGGTACTCCTTTAATGCTTGACTCTTATACTTCTAATATGTGCTTGCAATCTTAGGGGAGGTCAAGCTATACTAGAGCAATGATTGAGCTTCAGGCTGATGTAGAGTTAAAAGATACCATTGTGGTGGATATGCCTAAACTCTCTAGGCAGGGGTTTTATAGGTGTAACGTTCGTGTTAAATATGAGTGGAAACCCCCTAGATATGCGTGTTGTAAGGTCTTTGGTCAAATTCAGAAGGAGTGTCCCAAGAATCCAGGTTTGGGGGTGTTGAAGAACTTGAAGAAGCCTAGCCATGATTCTAGAGGTGTTCTGATTGGTCTAAAAGTGAATTTTAAACTAGCAAAAGAGTATAGACCTATTCTAAAAAATCCTACTGCCAATACTAGCGGTAATAAAAAGAAAGGGGTGGAGCCTACTAAAGAGGATAGTAACCCAAACCCATTTGATGTGCTTAATTCGGTGGATAATGATGGGGAGTTAGGTACCAATAGGGGGGCTTCAAATTTGGCTAGTAACAGGGCCAATTCTAGTGGCTCCTCATTCTGGAATGTTGAAACTAGTAGTACTAGAACTACACCTATTGTTGATAGAATTGGGAAGATTGAAAAGCTAATTATGGATGAGAAACTTACTCTTGTGAATAATGATGGTAAACCTCTGAAAAAAGTTAATTATCCGGGTGATCATTATAGTGAGGATGAGGTTGAATCAGTTGATAATGATATGGCTCATTCTATGGATTCCGAAAAGGTTGGATTTGGCACTTAAAGTTTGCTGGAAAAATGGAGGGATTCTTATTAAAATGATGACTATGATGAAGACTCATACGATGATGATATGAATGAAGGTCAGGATCTTCCGGACAAGATTCAGGATATATGCGATAATTTGGATATGAGAGTTCGAGGTCATAGGAAAAAATAGTTTCTTGTTTTCTTTTGTAGTCATCTTGTGTACCTTCCTATAAGGAAGTAGTCTTGCCTATGTAACGGACGGAGATGTGGTAATAAACCTCGTCCTTTGTACTTAATTGTTTTTTGGAGTAATAAAATTTATCGGGGAAACCCTTTACCCAAAAAAAGATAAAAAGATAAAATAAAAAAGATAGCATCTTGGTAGATACTTAAATGATTAGTAATCTCAAATTAGTGATCACCATTTTTATGTAACTAGTATACGTGTGTGTTATTAGTGACAGAAAGCATCACAGTTTTATGTGACTAGCTCATGTAGACTAAATACGAAAGACACACAAATTGAACCTGCAGATTCACACGAATACCAGGAACAATTTTTCCAAATATCGTTGACTTCATGAATACTGTTAATAAGTATACTTTCCAAAATTGGACTTTTCATATATTTCAAGACTGGTTTTTCTACACAATACCATTATTAAATAGGTCCAGAAATTCGAAACAGGCTTAAAAGACAAACGAGCCGGACACTGGCCCAAAAATAATGTCCAATAAAAATGGAAAAAATATAAAAAGGTAAATAACACATAAACAAAGTCCAAGTTATGCTAATTTTAGTGAACCCCATTTCTTTCACACGGTCTTAGGCCTTCAGAAACAAAATAACATGTTCCTCAATGCTCGGGCCTTGATCACTAGCATACCTTCGTGTCACTAGCTAGATCAAAATCAGCATACCTTATATTTGTAATGAGAAGTACTAGCTAGTGACCATGTTGCCATTCAAGAAAAAGAACTAATGGCCCATTTAATAATCAAATCGTATTTTTTGGTTGTATACGTGACCAAATTGTGATGAAACGTTTTTTAGATCACCGATGTTGTCACTAATAAGAGCATTTCTTGTGCAAAGAATAAACAAAAGGACATATATGGGATATATGTCTAATAAGCAAAAGGTTCAATGAGGACACAAAACATTAATTCATTGATCATACTTAGTACTTACTAACCCTAAAAGACCATGATTCTAGTTGTGACACCAAAAATGCTAAGAATTGACATACGGTGACAATGTTAAATGTATATCCTGCATGACTTCAGTGAAGATCTCTTCTTTGGACATATATATAACCGGAACGTTAACAACCCATAGGATGAGCATATCCAAACTCCTCTTCTGAAAGGCTCAACAAAGTCTGAAATGAAGGATGTTTTAGATACGACAATGGAACTATATATCGATTTCTATTACTTTCACCCACATATACTGAGAAACAGCCTTTTGGTACAACAATGACTGCCGAGGATGAAAGATATGCCAGACTCCCTTTCTTAGCATGGATTTTTGAAAATCTATGGGTTCCCATGATCACGGTTTAAGTTAACCTCGAAAATTAGTAACTAACTGATGGCAGAAAGGAGACACTTTTGAGTGTGAAGCCACAAAAGAAGTTGAGTGTTCATGTAAAATCGGTATTGGTATAAATACTGGTCTAATTATTCACAAATTCTGAAGGTGTGAAACTTTCAAGGGAATAGAAGGCGTCAAGTTCTATAAATTCGTTTGGACACTTCACAGCATACATATAAGTCTGTGACGAGCTTGTCTAAAGGATCTAGTATCTTAGAAGTTTTGGTACATCAAATGTATTCTACTTGGTACGTATCACTGTTATATTACCATGAATTATATGAATATATTTGTTTTGTCATATATGGTGTCTTTGTCTATATGTGGCCATCTTGGATTACAGCACTCGAACAACCTAACGCTGTTGTTAATTCTAGAATTAATATGTATTTATCAAAGGTACAACTATGTATCTCTTGAAGTTCCAGCTGTACGTTATTTGTACTTATGCTAGACTACTCAGGCAACAGCTAAAACTAATTAATCATATATGTAGACACTTTTGAGATAGAGTGGTAATTTGTACAACTGAATCACATAAATTATTTCGTACACCATTGTGTACGATATCAACTAGAAAAGGAACAACTAACACAAGATGTTTAGTCAAGTTCGTGGCTTTATACTTTCAGTATTCTAACTCTAATTGTCTGCTAAATCAACGAGTTTCAGTTAATCACCAAATTCGTTCGGGTAAGGATCCTCTTAAGCTGTCTACAACTTGACTAATCATGTTAAAAAAATATTAACCATTAATTAAATCAATAGTCAAAATTAAAAGATGGTAAATTTTTATGTTTTTTCTGAAAAAAACGGCTAGTTTGTTTGCCTTTTTTTATTCGTTGCATTTATTAGAAAAAAACCCGTATAACTCGGCTGGTATGCTTGGCACGACACCCTACAGCGCCGTGTATGGTTTTGGGTTCGCGTCATAGGACCGCTTTATCGGTCGGCACGAGGGGCAATAACGACCCATACCGAGAGCTCTAAGTATTATAAGCATATGGATGGATTAAAACACCGCAGTCTGAGTCATATAGGCTAAAAACTTGTTCACACACAGGTGCATATTGGGATTGGAACTCAATCCAAAACATTAGAAATGAAAAAACAAAAGGTGGCTAATTTCTTGGCGGTCAAACAAACATTGTTCAAAATCTTCTTTTTGTTGCTGATAACTTAGCCCATGACCACAGACCAAGCACACGCATTCGGTGCAGTTTTTTTTTACTTTCGGATTAACGTAGATGCAATGCAAGAACATATTTTTGATCTAAATAAATATAGATTGGTCTTTTTACCTATATAGGCTGTGGCTTTCCCTCTTGTACAATCTAACTTCTCGCTAGTATATTTGTTCTCTGATTTGTAACTACATCTCTTCATCCAAAAAACATAGATGAAGCAAATTAATTAAAGATTGGCTCTATGGGAAAGTCTGTTTATGGCGACTACGATAAAAAGATAAAATATGGATTTGAAATCTCCCGACCCATCTCCTCTGGCGAATGTGGCGACCAAAAAACTTTCTAAACCCTAACTCTAACCTGATCGTTTTTGCTTAAATCTTACTTTGATCCTGCTTTTGTATATAACTAAAATACTTGTGTTTATCATATAACACTACCTGATCAAGTGTTTTTAAGTCAAATTCATTATGTTTTTGTAGGGTTCTTCTTTTCAATTCGTCTATAGTACTTGGGGTTACTCTCGATCTTTTTCCGATTAGGTTTTCGTTAATAAACTCTCGTTTAGTGTGAGTTCACTGATTTCATTAGTTTACAAGGTTTTTGGACGACGGCTGCTAGGGTTAGGGTTTATATCCTAACTTCTTGTTTTGTCTCCTTTTACTCTTGTTGGCTGTGTTTTCTTTGATATCATTGGTTGATTAGGGCTTGTTTGATTGTCGGCTATTAGGTGTTCGGTGGGCATTAAATTCTAACCTTAACCTCTGTTAGCGTTTTCGGTGTTGAGGATTGCCGTTGTCTTCTTGTTCTTGTGTTGTGGTATTCGACTAAGGTTTAAACCTAGAAAACTTAGTTTTTGTATATAAGTATTTATATATTTTATAAGTATCTTTTTAAATGTATAGTTATAAAACATATTTTATAAATAATAATGATTTTAAAGGCAAAATTAACTTTTTTTATAAAATAACTTATCCCGGGCGACATGTCGCCCGGGAAACATGAGCGGGAAAAATTGCCTCCAGGATTTTCGGTGATTTTGTATTCCTAAATTTTAATAAAAACATTCCCGGGCGACATGTCGCCCGGGAAACATTGTATAAAAAATTATACAGTTTTATAAATATTAAAAAACTGTAAAAGTTTAATAGTGGCAAAAAGTATTATACATTAACACATATTAATTATCACTAAACACAAAGATTAAACGTGGAAATATTATCCCGGGCGACATGTCGCCCGGGATTGTTGAGCGGGAAATTTGCCGCCAGGATTTTCGTTGATTATTTTGGTCAAACTGAAACCAAAGTATCCCGGGCGACATGTCGCCCGGGAAACTAACCAAATACTTTGACTAAAAAGTCTATCAGAATTGGTGCCACGTCGGATGAATTTTTGTCGTTTAGCGAGCTTTCCCGGGCGACAAATGTCGCCCGGGAAAAGTTCGTCGCCCGTTCTAGGTTTTCTTGTAGTGAGTGTAGATTGCTGATTGGAGAGTGTGCTGATCAATAGAGCTCAATTTCTTGATGCATAAAAGGGAGTGGGGGTGGGAGAAGGGTAAAGGAAGAATATTAGTTGGGTGATGCTAAGGATGTTATATCACCAGCTGTGACTAACGAGCCAATAGTGAAGGAGAAGTAAAGTACATCGGTTGATACAAGTATTCCTATTGTTGAGAATACATGTTTGAGATCGTATCCACCCTTACCTATGCAGGGATCTACTCTGGCTTGTAGGTATGTCTTTGTATGCTAATGTTACTTATGAACCGAGTAGAAAGGCTTTGAATTTTTGTACTTTATTTACTCTGAGGGTAAACATAATTACTGTAGTTGTACCGGTGGAGTCTATTTGAGCTGTAAGTGAAAGGTTTGTGAATACAGCTTATGGTTTCTTTTTGGGAAAGAGGATGGTTTACCTCGTTGTTGCTAACTATGTTAGGAACACTTAGGGTTAATATAGCCTGGTTAAATCAATGTTTACCTCATCTACAGCGTTATTCTCTCTCCAGTTTAGTTCTATGGATGGTTTGAACGCAATGCTTGAAAATGGTCGATGGTTTATTCGCAATCATACGCTTATCCTTAAAAATGGAAACCCGAATGTGAATTTGTTAAAAGAATATTGTTAAAAGAAGATGTTAGGACTGTTCTGGTTTGGGTTAAACTCCATGGTGTCCCCGTTACAATGTTTAGCGAGAATGGTTTGAGTGCGCTCCTTTAATGCTTGACTCTTATAATTCTATTATACTTCTGATATGAGCTTGCAATTTTGGGGGAGGTCAAGCCATACTAGAGCAATAATTGAGCTTCAGGCTGATGTGGAGTTAAAAGATACCATTATGGTGACTATGCCTAAACTCTTTGGGCAGGGGTTTTATAGGTGTAATGTTCGTGTTGAATATGAGTAGAAACCCCCTAGATGTGCGTGTTGTAAGGTCATTGGTCATATTCAGGAGGAGTGTCCTAAGAATCCAGGTTTGGGGGTGGTGAAGAACTTGAAGAATCCTAGCCATGCTTCTAGAGGTGTTCCGGTTGGTCTAAAAGTGAGTTTTAAACAAGCAAAAGAGTATAGACCTATATTAAAAAAAGCCTACTGCCAATACTAGCGGTAATAAAAAGAAAGGGGTGGAGCCTACTAAAGAGGGTAGTAATTCAAACCCATTTGATGTGCTTAATTCAATTGATAATGATGGGGAGTTGGGTACCAATGGGGGGACTTCAAATTTGGCTAGTAACAGGGCCAATTCTAGTTGCTTTTCATTCTGGAATGTTGAAACTAGTAGTACTAGAACTACTCCTATTGTTGATATAATTAGGAAGATTGAAAAGCTAATTATGGATGGGAAACTTACTCTTATGGATAATGATGGTAAACCTCTGAAAAAGGTTGATTATCCACGTGATCATGATAGAGATGATGAGGTTGAATCAGTTGATAATGATATGGCTCGTTCTATGGCTTCCGAAAGGGTTGAATTTTGGCACTAAAAGTTTACTGGAACAATGGAGGGATTCTTATGAAAATGATGACTATGATGAAGACTCATACAATGATGATATGAATAAAGACCCATGCGATAATTTAGATATCAGAGTTCGAGGTCATAGGAAAAAATAGTTTCTTGTTTTCTTTTTTAGTCATCTTGTGTACCTTACTATAAAGAAGTAGTCTTGCCTATGTAACGGACGGAGATGTGGTAATCACCCTCGTCCTTTGTACTTAAATGTTTTTTGAAGTAATAAAATTTACCGGAAAAACCCTTTACCCAAAAAAGATAAAAAGATAAAATAAAAACGATAGCATCTTCGTAGATACTTGAATGATTAGTATACTATTTTATTTTTTTGCAAGACCAAATATTATCATTGTCAATTACCCTATGTACACCTAAATAAATAGCTTATCACTGTCCATAGTTACATTGGTAAGAACGCTATGTTCTGTAAACATATAGATGACTAATCATTTATTGTATATTGCTTATGAAGTCAATAAAGATCTCTTCCTTACATGGGATTGTAAGATGTCACATATGATGAACATATCCAAACTCCTCTTCAGCCAACATATACAGAAAAATGGCCTTTCGGTACATCTGTGACATTTGAAGATGAGTGGTATCATGTACGGAGCTTATTATACATAATTTTAGGAAATTTGTGTATGCCCATGATCAGAGTAAAATAAAGCACAAAATTGACACTGTTGTGACAAGATTTTTTTTGGAGAGAAGCTCAGGAAATTAAAAATTGATTGAATATGAAATACTGCTATAAATAGTTATTTAATTTTCTAAACGATTCCTATTGGTGAAATCTCAAGGGATTTTTAGTACATATGTAAAATCTAAAGATTTGTCCTTCACTGTATCGTAAAAGAAAATGTAACGCCATATGATCCATGTTTTTAAAATTCTTATGCTTGTGATCTTTCCAAAGACAAATTTCTCATGTTTTTAAGTTGCATTTAAACACAAAATACAATTGCTATGAATATTTAAGAATTCCTATATATATGTTTCCTATGGATATTCTCTAGGTGGATTGTCTTTTTCGAAAGGCATGGCTGAATTAGGGCGGTTTAAGTATTGGCCAATTACAAGGAGACCATATGAGTTTCAGGTCATATTATATATTATAAGTGTATAAAAATACGTACATTCTACCATGATCCACCAATCTTCAAAGTACATACGATGGAATTACTAATTAATAGGATCTTCATTGTTTCCTCAGACGTTGCGTTAGTACATCGAGGGATTTTCTTTGATCGCCAAGCCGCTTACCAAACTTACTCAAAAGAATAAGAGATTCGAGTGGGGTGCGGACGAGGATGAAGCATTCCAAAAGCTTAAGCAAGATCTATGTACTGCTCAAATTTTAGCTTTGCCCGAAGGTCCTGATGATTTCGTCATTTATTGTGATGCATCACTCAAGGGTTATGGTGCGGTACTTATGCAACGGGATAAAGTGATTGCCTATGCTTCCCGGCAATTGAAAACTCATGAAGAAAACTACACTACTCATGATCTTGAATTGGGTGCTGTGGTTTTTGCTCTTAGACTCTGGAGACATTACCTCTATGGTACAAAGTGTGTTGTGTACACCGATCATAAGAGCTTACAATACATTTTGGATCAAAAAGAGCTAAATATGAGGCAACGGCGATGGATTGAGCTATTAAGTGATTATGATTGCGAAATTCGTTACCATCCCGGCAAAGCCAATGTGGTAGCCGATGCTCTTAGCAGGAAAGTTCGAGAGAAACCTTTGAGGGTTCGATCTTTGGTGATGTCTACCTACACCGATCTGTCCGAAAGGATACTCAAGGCCCAACTGGAAGCTGTGAAACAAGAAAATGTCAAAGCGGAAAATCTGGGTCGACTGTTGAAGCCTATCTTTGAGATTCACTCCGACGGGATTCGGTATTTTGAAAATCATGTGTGGTTGCCGTTGTTTGGCGGACTACGAGACTTGATTATGCACGAATCTCATAAGTCAAAATATTCTATTCATCCGGGTTCCGACAAGATGTATCAAGACATGAAGAAATTATATTGGTGGCCGAATATGAAAGCTGACATTGCTACATATGTTAGTAAATGCCTTACGTGTGCCAAAGTCAAGGTCGAGCATCAGCGACCGTCAGGACTTCTGCAGCAACCTGAAATTCCTGAATGGAAGTGGGAACGTATTACTATGGATTTTGTTACGGGCCTTCCGAGAACATCTAGTGGTTATGATTCTATTTGGGTAATTGTCGATCGGTTGACAAAACAGCTTACTTCTTTGCCGATAAAGAAGACTGATAGTAGGGAAAACTCACCCAGCATATCTGAATGAAGTTTTTCTGAGGCATGAGGTACCATTGTCAACCATTTCAGACCGCGATAGTTGATTTGTGTCTGGGTTTTGGAGGTCACTTCAAAACGCTTTAGGGACAAACTTAAATATGAGTACGGCATATCACCCGGAAACAGATGGTCAAAGTGAGAGAACGATCCAAACTCTTGAAGATATGTTGCGTGCCTGCGTAATTGATTTCGGTGGAAGTTGGGATCGACACTTGCCTCTGGTCGAGTTCTCTTATAATAACAGTTACCATGCTAGCATCAAGGCGGCACCATTTGAAGCACTTTACGGGAGAAAGTGCAGATCGCCCGTTTGTTGGAGTGAAGTTGGGGACAGTCAACTAACTGGGCCCGAGTTAATCCGTGAGACCACGGAAAAGATCATTCAAATTAAGAACCGTTTGCTCACCGCAAGAAGCCGACAAAAGAGTTATGCTGATGTAAGAAGAAAGCCGATGATTTTAATTTGGGTGATATGGTAAGCTCAAAGTTTCGACTTGGAAGGGCTAATCGCTTTGGTAAACGGGGAAAGTTGAGTCCACGTTATGTGGGACCGTTCAAGATTATTGAAAGAATTGGTCCTGTGGCGTATCGATTAGAGTTACCGGAAAAACTTCATGGTATTCATAATACGTTTCATGTTTCTAATCTCAAGAAGTGCCTTGCGGACGAGAACCTGGTGATTCCACTTGAAGAAATTCAACTGGACGATAAATTGCACTTCATCGAAGAGCCCGTGGAAATTATGGACCGTGAAGTAAAGCAGTTGAAGCAGAGCAGAATTCCTATTGTTAAGGTTCGTTGGAACTCACGGAGAGGTCCAGAATTTACATGGGAAAGAGAAGACTTTTCATAGAAGTATCCCGCATCCTATTTCCGAGGCAAGAAGCGAGGTACTGGCATATATTCGAGCGCCAGGGCGTCGCTCCTGTAAGGATGGGAGGATGTAAACCCCCGTATTTAAGGTCACTACTATTTCTAATCTCATAATTAATTTATAAATTTTAAACAAGTTACTTTTATTTACATTTAGACATTTTATTGAAATCGTCGTTTTAATTAATTACGAGCTATGCTTAAAACAATTATCCGTCTTGAACCGTACGTAAATTAAACTTTTCAGAAAAGTATTCCGTTTAATGTAGAATTATTTTTATCATATTCGTTTTTACCTCGTGGTTTCGCCTTAACTCTCGTTTTATTTTACGTTAATACCCGTTAGCCTCAAAACTACCTACCTATCTTAAAATTTATACACTAAACACTAGAAATAACAAAGTTTTAAAACAAAAATCTAACACCACCACCTCATATGAGGCGTGGCACATAGAGAGAGCAAGACTAGGACACTTGTCCTAGTCCCTTGCATGTACATCTTATACAAAATCCAAGTTTATTTCATTTCTCATTCAAGTTCCCAAAATTTACACACACATCTCTTGTTTTCTCTCCCTTTGCCGAATTCCATCACCACCATAACACCAAATTCTTACAAATTTTACCCTATCTATAATAACCTACTAGTGAATATGACTACCTAGTATGGTTTCCTATACTTTTTGACGTGATTAAAGGGTGTTTTCAAGGAAGTTTATATATATTTTGGGGCTGAAGTGAATCAGCCTTTTAATTAAGTCTTTGGAATAATAAAAGATGATGATCAAAAATAATTTTGAGTTGTTTTTGAAGCTAGGGTTGTTCCATATTTGATCATTTGTTCCATCATTTCTTCACTTTGTTGGGTATAATCTCTACTTATTTTTATTATTCTTGTATTTTTTTCCATTTCAAATGTATATGTAAATGTATTGTACTATGATGATCAAGTAATAAAAAGTAGCATGCATGTGTAGATCTAGGTAAGAAATGACTAAAACAACTATTAAAACATGGTGGAAATCATTAGAAAGTTAGGGCTGATGTTAACAGAAAGTTTTACACTTTTAAGTATGATAAATGACTGATTTGAGTAGCCTAGGTTGTGGACAAATGTCTTGTGAGCAAGTAGCAATTTGAATCAACACTTGAATGTAAAAATTGCATGAGATATGACCATTTTACCAAAAGTAGGCAATTCTGACCTTGCTGGACAGAACGTATAAAAAGTCATAATTACACTCTGAGTTGAGTAAAAACCTAAAACTATGAGATGTAGATAAACTTATGTAGATACTGGACCAATTGAGGATGTCAACCTATTCATATGGTTTTGAATAATTGCGTTCCAAAAATGGTAAAAGTGAGTTTTTCAGGCCAAAAATGATAAATTGACTTTTGATATAGAAATAGAATTTAAAGTAATTCCACTCAAAATTAAGTATAGAAATAACTTATAATCTATAATGTACACTTAAATATGAAACTAGAAATGTAAATATTATAAGTATATTATTTATGATTAAAGAGATACAACTATTTTTATAAACATAAACCTATATAAAACTTTTACGTCTATATCCATACTAAAAGTTTGTAAAGCGTTTTTGCGACGAAAACCCGAGGTGGTAGGACCCACTTTTAGGAATTTTTGTATGATGAACCTACTGACCTTAAACTTATATCGACCTCGAAAACCCAAAAAATTTATACAAGTTATACACATAAACTTAAAATAAGCCATAAGACTTAAATGGGCCACTAGACCCAAATACACAAATTATAACTATAAGACCTATTGGGCTTAGCATTGGGCCCAACCCACTTGGGCCTAATATTTGGACTAAGGCCTGGTCATGGACCATTAAAATAGACCAAATTACTTAATGGGCTTATAATTGGGCCTATTGGGCTTTTTGGACCAATTAGGTTAAAACTAGTAAAATCTAGCAATTAATAAAACTAGTAAAAATGACATACTTTTTACTTAGAAAACTTAAGTGTGATTTAACTTACCCAATTATAACTTGATCATCATACCTACATATACATACTTGTCTATTTTGTCGTCATTATTAATTTTTACCGACATAGAAACCTAAAACCCATACATGTTGTATAGGTTCCGGGTGATTGCGTGCCGACGACCAAGTTCGTTTATCGCCGATCTATTTTCTTCCGACATTATCAAGTGAGTTCATAGCCTCGCTTTTCAAGTATTTTTCTAAAACCCCGCGAGGGAGATGCATGCTAGTTTTTATAAAACGAACACAAGTAGCTTTCTTCTGGTATGCTTAGACCCGTATGTGAATATATGTTGTTGCTTGAGTAGCTTTCGTCATAAGACCCCAATCGTGAGCCGTCAACTACCTATGATGGGTAGCCGCTCATACAATTAATAGCGCTATGGGCTTGACAACCCGGTTCGGTTTTTAGGAGTTTGAATCCGGGAAAGTGAGCACTCCCAATGTACGGACATATTGTATGGAGATGTAAGTAGGTATCTGACGAAAATACCTAGCCTGGGGGCATTCATTGCATATTTAATTGATTATGGATTTCGTCAATGGGATCGGTGTCGCGAGCTCAATGCAACTGTTGTTTATTAGCTTGTCTGATCAACAAGTCTATATGATGCTTATGAATATTATAATGCTTGCGTTCAACTCTTTTATCAATTATCAAACCTATGAATTCACTCAACCTCGTGTTGACTTTTTAGCATGTTTCATCTCAGGTAATTGAAGTACGAAGGCTTGGAGGCACTGATGAGGAGGATTTGCGCTAAACTTTTGTCCACCATTTAAAAACCCATTCCTCATTAAAAACCTGTTTTAGTTTGGTTAAATCAAACTTATTTTATGTATGGTAATGATCTCTTGGGACTACGCTTTTGAACTCTGATAAATATGCAATGGAATGGTTGGTTGTTTTAAAACGTCTCATTGAGTCGTTCTTTATCTCTTATGACTATTGTACTATTATTTAACACCCAAATTGTTGTTTCCGCTGCGTGTAAATTTGGGGGTGTTAAATAACTTGAATCTGCCTAGGTTACAATTTACAAAACTATGATTGCTAATCGACCTCTATTGATCTGTTTAGAACTATATCTACTAACTATGCTTAGGGTTCCTTTTATAGACTAAGGAAACCCTAATGGGCTTTACAAAACGCGTACAAAGATCATGCATATCCTTTACTAAGATATCTCATGCATATCTCATAAACGGTACTAACTATTTTATACTAACGGTACTAACTAACATTTTGTACTCTCAGTACAAATTACAACTAGCGGTACTAACTAATATAACTAACGGTACTAAGTTAGGAATGCATAATTCCCAACAATCCTCTCCTAAACGTGATTGTTGAACTTGTTTAACTTCATGTTTCTTTAGTGTAAACATCTTGTAGACCAGGAGGATGTATCCAAACACTTCTATTCTTCAAATCTCCATTTTGATGAACTTGATCAGTATCAACTCTACAACCTTGATTTTCTATAAGCTTCCCTTCTTTATCAGAAACACAACAAATCCAACTAAGTTGGCTTTGTAGTTTTTGGCAAACTACCAGCCATTAACGGATTTGATATTCCTTTACCAGTAGCCGTTTGCTCTGGGATAGCCAATTCTTCATTGTAAACAACAAGGTGAATTGATAACCTTATAGTTTTGAGTAAACTATTAACTATCAACGGATTTAATTTGTCTTTACCAAAAGCCGTTTGCTTTTAGACTAGTCAATGCTTCATTGCTATAACATGGTGCATTGATAACCATATAGTTTTTAGCAAACTATCAGCTATCAACAGATTTGATTTGTTTTTACCAGAAATTGTTTGATCCTGGACTAGCCAACTCTTCACTGTGAAGCAAGGTGAGTTGAGAACCATACAATTTTTGGTAAATTGTCAACCATAAACGGATTTAAGAAGTCTTTACCACAAGCCGTTTGCTTATAAACTAGCCAGTTCTTATGTTTGTTAAACATGGTGAAGTGATGACCATTTGTTGTGTGGTTTTGAAACCAACACTCAAAGATCCTTCTTACTTCCATCTTGGCCTCCAAACTCATCAATCTGTTGCTCAATAAACCTTAGCAAATCAAATACAGTATCATCATCAGATACAACTGTCAATCTTAGATCCATCATCCTCTCAAGTGTGTTTTTAGTAAGAGGATATCTTCTCTCTGCTAGCATATTGATCTCAGTACCATCTTCTAGTCTCAAGACATAAACTCCATAGTTTTCATAGAATATCCAGCTCTGAAGCTTCCACTCTTCTTGATTCTTCCAGAGTTCATCATCTTCCTTTGACTCAAACATAATCCTCAAATCACCCCAAAGAAGTAGATCAATTCCTTCTGGAGGTGTTGTTTCAAACCTTTTCATTACTAGACTATGTATCTCAACCAGATCCATCCTATCAAAAAATTTAATCATCTCAGAAAAGGTCTTGATCCACCTTGAACTTCCATCAGCTCTAAAAACTCTGTAGTAAATCAACTCTCTTCCAAAATGACCATAATCATAAAATTTTGATTCCTAGTTGATGATAGGATACCTAGTGCCCAGAACTTCATAATCAATCTTTTCTTCTTCTTTAGGAACTATCTTTAGAAAGGTTCTTAGTTGATTCTCCTCTTCATGATCAGAATCAGTCTTTTGCCTTTTAGACCTCTTTGGAGCTTTCATCTTAAGTCTCCTTCCTGATCTTTTCCTGATATTCTCCTTAGGTTCTTCAATTTTAGCTTTAACCTTAGTACTTTCAGGTTCTTCAGAAACCTCTTCTTTATCCATACCAGCTGCTTTCTTGTTCATCTTTTCAATCAATTTTTCATCTTTAGCAGAACCAATTGGAATGAAATTTTCATTTGCCCTTTTTACCTTTTCATACATCACTTGTATTTCTTCAAACTTCTTTTTGTTTAGCTGAGAGTTGTTCATCTACCTACATACTTTCAAGTATGTCATCATTTGTTTCTCAAGCTATTTCCAGTAGAAAACTTTCTGATAGCCATATCTTTTTTAAGCCAAGAAATCTTCTTTGTGTAGCAATGGTATCATGAAGAAACTTAGCTTTTTGCTCAATGGTGAACTTTTCTCTCTCTTCTTCTTGAAGCTTCTCAGCAAGAATCTTGTCTGCATTAAGTCTTGCTTAAATAAAGTCATACTCATTGGTGAATGGTGCTTTAGTAGCTTCTTCCTCAACCCACTTCTTCTTCTCCTTTTCTGCTTCCCATTCCTCTTGAACCTTTCTGGCTATCTCTTCATCATTAGCAAGCATTTTAAACTTCTTTTCAGCTTCATTTACACCTTCTGATTCAGCATCTGATTCAGCTTTTTCCTCAAGAACTTTCTTGCCTTTGTCTTTAGGATCAATCTTTGGAAGTGGCTTCAAAGTTAAGATTGACCTTTTAGTTGTAGTTCTTGGTCTATCAGTATCTTTAATCTCTTTAATCTCAACTCCTTTTTGCTTAGTCTTATTTTGGCTCATGGTCACCAGAAATTGAGCAATAGTTTCATCATCTCTGAAAACAGTTGTAGGAGCAGCACTTTCATCTGAATTTCCATCTTTTGGCTCAGCAGTACCTTCATTTGGCTTGTCGGTACTAACTTTTAGCTTGTCGGTACTAACTTTTGGCTTGTCGGTACTAACTTGATCTTCAGTACTTACTCTTGTTTCTTCACTGTCCTTCACTGTCCCCTCATCATGAGCATCCTCAGTCTCCATGTAATCCATTGCATCATCAAGATCATCAAAAGCTGGATCTTTATGCACAGTTGGTACAGATTTGAAAGTTTTCCTCCCCTGTTTGGATACAGACTCCATCTTTTTCTTCCTTGCCAATCTTTTCTTCATTGAAAGACTTTTTATCCAAGCTTTGTGATGGTTGATAACAGGTCGGGCCTTCTTCTTTAGCTGCTTGATCTGAGCCTTCAAATCTTTAATATTTGCAGCTTGAGCTGTGACCTGTTTACACAAGGAAACACAAAGATCATACACACTTTGGAGTGTCAGGTCATCCTCAGTCCCTGATTGGGATCTATCACTGGATGACTGACCTCCATGATTCCCACCAGAACCTTCTGGAATGGAATCAGGAATTGGGTTAGAAGAAGAAGGTCTGAGGAATGGGTCAGGCTGTGGCTCAGACTGGTCTTCACTTGGGTAAGTAAGAGAAGGTGTGGGTTGGGTTTCAGATGGTCTTTCTGAAACTGCACCTTCATCCTCCGTTGGTTGAGTCAACATAGAAGGAAATAAAGGGGTCACATTCCTAGAAATTTTTTTACCCTTTTTAACCATAAAAGAGAAAACCTTAGTAGTCAAAAGCATAATAGGAAGTTGGTTTTAAGGGACAGGCACAATCTTGAGTGGGTAGTCAAAAATACTGGGAATCAACCTTGGGTACATGACAAACTTCTTCTTTGCATCAAAATGCCTCATCATACCATCAAAATTAGTTTTTGAAAAGTTATAACTTGATTATTGGTACAAACATATTAGAAGGGGGGGGGGGGGGGGGGGGGGGGGGGGGGGGGGGGGGTAAATGGGGGGGGGGGGAAGGGAACAGCAAGTTGCAATATTAGTAGGTATTTGATCCCAAAATGTGCTTTTTGAGCTTAAACAGTGGATGATGGTATGCAACAAAATTTTCCATTAAGGAGAGAAGAGTCCTTTATTAAAAGTAAGTGTATTTAAATCTCCTTCATACCCCCATCAATTGAATGGTATCAAATATAGCCTGGTTTGGTAACACATTAATCCCAGCAACATCATTAAATTGAAGATCACTTCTAATTGATGCTTCTGAGATTGAGACAGGCTTGCCAGCAACTATGGCAGTAATATACCTAACATTGTTCATTGTTTTGGATTTAGCAGTTATCCAAAACTATTCAACAAACGTAGTAGAGACAACAAGACTTACAGTGAGAGCATAGTGAATTGAGCTGCGTATAAGGAAGTCTATGATCTCATGAAATTCAGCATTCCCATCAGTCTTTTCTAAGTAGGCGACCATGTTGTGCTTAGGAAAGGATTCAAGAGCTTCCATAGTCGATGAACTGATGGTTGTCGGTGATGAAAAGATTAGGGTTGTTAAACGAGAGCGATGAAGAGATATTAGGTGCAGAAAGTGTGCAATTGAGATGGGTTTATATAGGTTGAGCAAACCCAAGATCAAAGAAACGGTGAAATTTACACTTTAGACCCCTAGCGGTATTTTCTCCAACGGCTATTCAATGGTACAAACTTTGCCCAACGGTACCAACTTTAAGCCTGGCGGTACTAAATTTTTGGTTACCAAAATTAACCAAAACTAGCAGCACTAACTAACTTAGTCCCACATGAAGAGCCCTCAAAAACAAACCAACTTGCATTACATAGCTTTGCACTCAATTCAAACACCATAATCATCTGTAGATATCTTTGAGTAGTACTAAGTAAGCCTAGCGGTATTAATTCTGGTACTAGCAGTATAAAGTTTCTGCAGCAATATGAACTAAGCTTAGTACCACATCTAACCTTGAATCCTTATGCCAAAGAGTATAGTGAACCCCAAATGAGCATCATACCCATCTCCTATTCTTGGAATTCATCTACAAACTGTACAACAAATATCTTGCCTCCCCTTAATTGTTGTTACAAATTTAACATCCTAATGCTAACCACCAAAAAGTTAAATCTTGTGACATCAAATCCTTTGGTGAGAAGGTCTGCAACATTAGAGTCTGTGTGAATCTTGATAACCTCTATCAGTCTTTTCTCATAGCAATCTCTGATAAAATTAAATCGAATTTCGATATGCTTGGTCCTAGAATGAGCAACATGATTCTTGATAATACTTATAGTGCTCTCATTATCAATATAGATTCTGGTGTTCCTGAAATTAAAACCATAATCCATCATCTGATTTTGTATCCATAGTACTTGCCCACAACAGTTAGCAGCTGCAACATATTCTGCCTCAGTAGTAGAATTTGCCACAATAGTCTGCTTCTTGCATTGCCAAGAGATCAATCTTCTACCAAGAAATTGACAGCCACCTGTTGTTGATTTTCTATCAAGGCTGGCTCCTCCATAGTTACTGTCTGAGAAAGCTTCTAGTTCAAAAGGTGAATCTCTAGGATACCATAAACCTGATTTGGGTTGATGTTTGAGGTGACATAAAAAATCCTTTTTACTACTTTAAGTGTGGAAGCTTTAGAGTGACTTGAATCCTAGCACAAGCACCCACAGCAAACATGATGCCTGGACCTTGATGCAAGTCAAATTCATCAAGGAACCAATAATAGATCTGTAAGACATGTACAGTCTACATCTTCACCACTTCATCCTTGACCAGTGGCTATTAGACTCAAAGGAGTAGTACACACAACATTTCTGATGTGGAGTCCAAAAAAGGTCAAACTTCGTTAAGATGGTCAGCTACATACTTGTCCTGACTAATAAAGATTTCGCATCAGGGTTTGTTTGCTTCACTGTTTGAAGTCCAAAAAGAAACTGAGTTCACCAATGGAGCTTATTTTGGAATCCTTTGGTTCATACAGTCTTTCAAACTCTGTACACATATACTTTCCTTATATAGAGACCCAAAATTAATTCATCCCTATACACTTAGGACTAACATAATGTACACTCTAAATTCATCTATGATAAACAATGTTTTGTCTATGGTAATCTCGCTGAAAACCATTTCCCATCAGAAAAGAAGAAGAGTGTCTCATATCCAAACTCTAGGTGCTTGATTGAAGATCCAATGGATATAAAGAGCTTGATCACCTTATAGACACTTTGTTTGGATATTCAGTATCGAACGTAAAGCCCTGGAGGTTTAGGACATACACCTCCCTACTTAATAGTGTCAAAGGAGAAGAAGATTCACTATTTTAACATTACGCCCCCCTTTAGGGATAGACAGTAAATCAGTTAGTGATGCAAAGGCAAAAAAACAAACCTGGATTGTCCTTCTATCCTGGCAAACAGGTTCTAAAACCTCATCATAATCTATTCCTTGCCACTTGTCTAAACCCTTATGCCGTACATCCTAGCTTTGTTTTTCAACAAACAATACTTCCTCTTAACCCTTTTAAGTTCTAATGTGGAGGTGCGGTACCTACACTTTGATGGTCGAAGGGTATTTAGCACTTTGTTTTCGGAGCCAAGATGGAAATCAAAAAGCTAACCAGAACCATCCTGAAATTATTGAACTACAGCAATTCCTCTTGCATTGCTTCAACCTAGCTTTCATCTTGTAAGGCTTGTGATATATTAATAGTTCATAAGGTGACTTATTTTGAGGTTTGGTCACTAATACCCTATTTAGTACATAGCAGGCAGTATTTACTGCCTCTGCCCAAAATAGGATAGATAAAAGTGAGTCTACTAACATAGTTCTAGCAGCCTTAATTAGGGTCCTATTTTTCCTTTCTGCAACACCATTTTGCTATGGAGTTCTAGCCACACTAAACTCCCTTTTTATTCTTTTCTTAGCACAGAATTTATTCATAGCATGGTTTTTAAACTCTGTCCCATTATTACATCTAAGGATTTTAACATTATGATTCAATTGGTTTCCTAAGCCTATGATAAGTTTACAAAGGATTTCAGATGTTTCATCCTTGGTAGCTAAGAAAAATACCGAACTAAATCTGCTAAAATCATCAGTCACAACGAAACAGTACCTTTTCTTGTTAATACTTTTTACAGAGACAGGTCCAAATAAGTCCATATGAAGTAATTCTAGGGGTTTCTGATGATTATTTCTAACTTGTCCTTACAGGAGGCCTTATGTTGCTTACCCTTCTTGCAGGCAACACAAGTGTGGTCATTTACAAAAACTTTTGAAGGTAAGCCTCTAACTAGGTGACCTTTAACAAGTTTGTTTATATTTTTGAAATTCACATGACCTAATCTCCTGTGCCATAATTTAGACTCATCTGTTGTTGCATTTGCATATAAACAAGTTATACCTCTAGAGGGAACAATGTTCTTTAAGTCCAAGATGTACACATCATCCTTTCTAGGAGCTCTAAGTACAACTTGACTTTCATCAAGAAGCTTAAAGCTAGGAGACATGATAAGGCATTCAGTCTCAGTAAAAAGGACACTATTTTTCTTGTCATACATTTGTGAGACAGAGAAAAGGTTAAACTTAAGTTCATCTATAAAATAAACATCATCAAAGTCTAAATTAGCAGTTCTGATTTTACCTTTACCAGTTATTTTACCTCCTTTGGGATCACTTCCAAAAGCCACAAAGCCTCTATTGTAATCTTCATAGTCTGAAAGATAAGCTTTGTTGCCAGTCATATGGCTAGAGCAACCACTATCCACCACTACATGATCCTGTAACAAGATCTCTGGATTGCCTTGCACAAAAAGTAAGAGAATTAGTATCTCTTAGGGACCCAAGCCATTACAGACTTGGAAATCCCTTTTGGGTCAACATACTCAAACTTCTTGAGCGTGAATGATCCATTGTCTTTGGACACATGATCCAAGTAATTTCCCTTAGGCCTCCAAACCCACCTTAACTTTTTAAGGTCAGTATCCATCTACGCTTACCAGTATTAACTACTGCTCTTGGTCCCAGCATATATCATATTTTGAACCCCCAAAAGTTTTTAACATCTATTTTAAGTCTTTGGAGTCTAAAAGCTAGATTTTGGTTGTAGTAGAGACGCTCTAAAGTAGGTGAATATGAGCCCCCTTGGTCATAGCCAATTGTCTATCCTTGGGTAAATTGGTCCTAAAAGGGCACCACCAGAGGGGGTGGGTTTTATGTATTTTTGGTGGCAAATGGTCTAGAACATTAGCTTTGGGACAGGATGGCCTAGCAATACTAACTGGATCACTTGAGTGGAGTAGGTGAGAGAGGTGGTAACTTAAGCTGCCTAGCATTACTAACTAGGGAGTGATACACTGCTTCTTTTCTCATTTTGCTAAACAGAGTAATCAAACCTGTTCTTGTTATACTCCTGATAGGTACAAAGAGTCTTTCTTAAATGGTAGTATTTGGAATGGTTGATGATGAATAACCATTTTAGTATTACCAAACACGTTGTCTACCCTTGGACCATTATGACCATAGTTTTTTTAGCTTAGGTTCTTGACTCTGTTTGTCATGAAAATTACAATCTTTGATCAAATGGTCAGTACTTTTATAGACAAAGCAACGTTTATTTCTTAAATCTAATTCTTTTTTCGATGAAGTTTGTCAATTTTTATCAACTCTAGTTATAAATGTTTTGAGTCTCATTAGGACATACAGGACTAACTGTTTTCACTTCAACACATCACCTCATCAACTGAGTTTCCCAATCCGTCAATGGATAAACTTATATCTTCTGGAAAACTGATTCATTGAGACTGTTCTTAAAAGGTTTTTTTTTAAGTAATTGCTTCCATTTGGTTGTTAACCTACAGTCTCACTTGTTTTAGTATTAAGATCAGTTGTTTTTTTTACTCATATTTTTCTTCCTAAATGGCATATTTATCTAAACCTGCAAATGATATGCCAACTCTTGGGGTTAGGAAGTTCTTTGTTATAGGAGGGGGAACAACATGAAACCCATCTGCTTTGGAGAACCTATCATTTGCTGGTGTGTTCTCTTCATCACTTGATCGGACATAAAAAACACTCAAACTAATCTCACATCAATTTTATTTTCAGAATTGTTTACTCATTTAATCCAATTAATGTGCCATATCCTAAACCAGTTTTATCTCTAGCACTCATTTGACTGTTGAGTATTTTATCAAGATTCTTGGACGATTCTTCCCATTTTTCTATCTTTAACTTTAACTCATCTCTTTTCTTAACAACTGTTTCCCCACCCCCTCCCCTCTCTAATTCCAGGTTAAGGTTGTTGAATTTTTTATTTCTCTGCAATTAGCTTATAGTTTTTGAACTCCATATTTTTCACCCTAAGGCCAGTCATACTTTCATGTACAAGTATCCTAGATTCTAGAGACTCTAAGGCTAACTCATAACCTTGATTTTCTAGTCTGGCTTTGCTATGTTTTTCTCTTTCACTATCATAATTCTTTTGTAGAGTTTTAAAAGATTCAAGACATTGTTTATAATATTTTTGTACCTTATTGTCAGAAGAACTTGATGATCTTGAAGAAGAGATTGGCCCATTACAGCATAGTTACTGGTTCTACTTCAAAATTTATTACTCCAGTCATAAGCCTCCAGACACATGGCTTGAGCCACCAGTGCCTGTGATGAAGATTCATTTGTTGGTGCATTGCTCCTGCCTATGTTTCACCATAAGAATCGAATCCCTTGATTCCTTTCCAGATCTGCATTCCCTATTCAAAGTGTCATTTTCCTATGACATTTGTAGCAACTCAATTTTTGGACTTATCGAAGAGAAACAGGTTGTTTATGCTTCTGAAATCCAAGTTCCCTTCCTGTCTGTCCCTGAATGAATTTATTTCACTCTGACAGTCATCATAGCACACCTGCCATCTAAGATTCTAATTCTTGCCAAGTGAATCTTCATCAATCTGCTAAAATCCTCATTTTCAAGTTGAGGACTAGTTGCTGGTTGTGCAAAAGAAAGAGCACGCTACATCATGAGCATATGGGGTAGTTGAAACTTGACTAATTCCTCCAGCAGTACTAACCCCAAAATCTCCACTGGCAGTACTAACTTCATTAGTACTGCTAGTGTTCTCAGAGGAAAGAAATGCCAAGTTCTGAGAAGTAGAAGTGGAACTTGAAGACCTTTTCATCTCATCTTCATAGACCCTAAGGTTGTTGTAGAGGTCATCAATATCAATCTCATCAATGTCTGGCTTATTTCTCATGATTAGAGCAATTTGATTCCATGAAGGAGGAAGACTTCTTAGGAACTTCTGGTTGATATCTTCCTTTGATATTGGAGCACCATGAACCTCCAACTTGTCTCATAAGTTACTTTGGAACCTATCAAAGGCATTGTCAGATCTTTCATTAGAAAAAAAATGCAGTTAGTAAAGATTTTTTCAAACTAATGTTTTAGAACATTTTTCTGCATCTTCTTGGATTCTTCATTACCTCCAAACCTTGATTTGATTGCTTCCCAGAGTGATTTAGCATCTGCAACATTGTGAAACTTGAGGAGGTATTCATCAGGTATTGCTAAAAGCAAGATGCTTTTAACTCTTTCCTGATTCCTTCTAGCAGCCAGTTGTTTGGCAGTCTTAGGAGCAGGAGGAGCAGATGTTTCTCCAGTTGGTGCAGGCTCTTCTTCTAGATCTCCATTGACAATAACATCCCATAGGTTATGGTCTGTGTGACAGATATATTGTCGCATTCTCATGCTCCAAATATCATATTCTCCCTTCCTGATGATAGGGATTTTCATTGCTGTGATAGTGGGTGGAGGAATGTCTTGTTCTGCCATCTTACAATTGAGTTCTTCTTATTCAGAGTTTCCACACAAGCTCTGATACCACTTGTTGGATCGTTTTACTGAATAGATCTTAACCTTCAGCTTGCAAAGAGTTTGCTCCTTTAGATAATTCTAAAGCAACAATAATGAAACACTGATTTGAACACTATTGATTATGCGGAAACTAATCAATAATGCTAAGAAGAACAATATTAAGAATCACAAAAGAACTTTATATTATCACTTGAATCTGCCTAGGTTACAAATTACAAAGACTATGATTGCTAATCGGTCTCTATTGATCGGTGTAGAACTATATCTACTAACTATGCCTAGGGTTCCTTTTATAGACTAAGGAAACCCTAATGGGCTTTACAAAACACGTATAAAGATCATGCATATCCTTTCCTAAGATATCTCATGCATATCTCATAAACGGTACTAACTATTTTATACTAACGGTACTAACTATCTGATCAGTACTAACATTTTGTACTGTCAGTACAAATTACAACTAGCGGTACTAACTAATATAACTAACGGTACTAAGTCAGGAATGCATAATTCCCAACAATCCTCCCCTAAACATGATTGTTGAACTTGTTTAACTTCATGTTTCTTTAGGGTAAACATCTTGTAAACTAGGAGGATGTATCCAAACACTCTGTCAAATCTTGATCTGATCTTTAATAATTTTGACATCTTCAGCTATCCATTTTATCTGCAACATATCTTCTCAGCAACACAGCAACATCCAACTAAGTTAGCTTTGTAGTTTTTGGTAAACTACCAGCCATTAACGGATTTGATATTCCTTTACAGTAGCCGTTTGCTCTGGGATAGCCAATTCTTCATTGTAAACAACAAGGTGAATTGATAACCTTATAGTTTTGAGTAAACTATCAACTATCAACGAATTTGATTTGTCTTTACCAAAAGCCGTTTGCTTTTAGACTAGTCAATGCTTCATTGCCATAACATGGTGCACTGATAACCATATAGTTTTTAGCAAACTATCAGCTATCAACAGATTCGATTAGTCTTTACCAGGAACTGTTTGATGCTGGACTAGCCAACTCTTAACTGTGAAGCAAGGTGAGTTGAGAACCATACAATTTTTGGTAAATTGTCAACCATGAACGGATTTAAGAAGTCTTTACCAGAAGCCGTTTTCTTCTGGACTAGTCAATTCTTGATGTCTGTTAGACATGGTGAATTGAAGACCATTTGTTGTGTGGTGGTTAGCCAACACCCAAACCCTTCTCACTTCCATTTACAGCATTATTCTTCATTAAGCTGTTGCTTAATGAATCTTACCAAATGTAATACAGCAGTACTTTCCTCTTCAACCTCCAATCCCAAATCAAGCATTCTTTGCAACAATTCCTTGGAGAGAGGGTACCTTCTTTCAACTAGCATGTAGATGTCTGTCCCATCCTTAAGCTCTAGTATCCAAACTCCACAAGCTTCATACAATCTCCATCTAAAAATCTCTTAATCTTGTTGATTGTTCTAAAAATCACCTTGATTATTTTCTTCTGTTGAGGATTCCATCATAATCTTCAAGTCTCCCCAAAGAATCAACTTAATACCTTCTGGTGTGATTTTTGAGTACTGCTTCATCACCAAATCATATAAATGAAACAAATCCTGCCTAGAAAAAATATGTAGTACCTCCATTAGATAGTTGAATGCCCTAAAGTGCCCATTAACTCTATAGACAATAAGGTAATCCCCATCTGGTGATGAAACCTTGTGCAACTTAGAAACAAAAGATTTTGTCTCCATAATCTCACTATCTATGGTACTATCAAATGTAACAATCCTTAAACATTTTTTGTATTCATCATCACTATCATCATTTGGCTGTGGTCTTGGCCTTTTCCTAGCAATCATCTTCACATGACCACTCTTTCTTTTCTTTGTACGATGCTCTGTCACTTCTTGTTCAGCAGGTACCTTTGCTGTGTCTTCTTCCCTTGGAGTTTCATTGACAACCCTCTTCTTTTTAGCGTCTTTAGATTCTTCATTCATCTCCTTAATCTGTATCTTATCCTCAGCAAAACCAATAGCAATAAAGTATTTATCAGACCTTTTAACCTTTTTATACAAAACTTGTATTTCTTCAAAGTTCTTGTTCTTCAAATCAGCATGCTTCTTTCCTCCTACATGCTTCAGATAGGTCATCATTTGGTTTCTTAGCTGAGTTCTTGTCGGTGGTCTGCTTCTAATTGCAGCAGCTCTTTGTTGAGCAAGGAACCTCCTTTGAGCAGCAATAGTATCATAAAGAAATTTGGCTCTCTCTTCAACTGTACGTTTCTCTTTTCTTCATCCTTGAAGCCTTTGTAGCTAGAATTCTGTCAGCCTCAATTCTAGCCTGAATATCATCACAAAATATTATATAAGAGACAGCTTGGTAGCTTCTTCCTCAACTAACTTTTTCATTCCACTTTCTGCTTCCCAATCCACTCTTGCACCTTTCTGGCTATTTCTTCATCCTTAGCAAGCTGATCAAAATTTCTTTCAGCTTCATCAACTCCCTCTGACTCAGCATCTGACTCAGCTTCTTCCTCAAGTACTTTCTTGCCTTTGTCTTTAAGATCAATCTTTAGGGAAGATGCTTCAATGTATGTACTGATCTTATTGTTGTAGCCCTTGATTATCTCTAATCTTCAGCATCTTTGATCTCAACACCTTTTTGTTTAGCCTTAGTTTGGCTCATAGATACCAAAAATTCAGCAATGGTCTCATCATCTCTGAAAACAGTTGTAGGAGCAGTACTTTCATTTGAAGTTCCATCTTTTGGCTCAGCAGTACCTTCATCAAGCTTGTCGGTACTAACTTTTCTTCCTTCATTTTGGTTTAGCAGGTACTATACTTCAGGCTTTGTTTGTATCTCTATATGGCACGTCGGTTTAATTTGATCTTCAGTACTAACTCCCTTTTGCATGTAAGCATCTGTCTCCATATAATCCATTGCATTAACATCCACATCATCAAGATCATCAAAAGCTGGATCTTTATGCACTGTAGGTTCAGATTTGGCAGGTTTCCTCATCCTTTTGTTGATACAGACTCCTTTTGCATCTACTTCTTTTATGATTTCTTTCCTGCCAAATCTTTGCTTATTGGTATACTCTGTAATCCAACTTTGTGTTGTGTTAATTAACAGGTTGAGGCTTTATTCTTAAGCTTCTTAATCTTGTGAATTCAAGTGTTTAATTTCTTTGGCTGATCTGTGACTCTGTCTTTACCATTTTGATCTATCAAAGTTATTATCTCTTTGGAGGTGTCAGGCCTATACTCATTTCCTGATAAGGGATATATCACTGGATGATGACCTCCATGGATTTCCTACCAGAACCCTCTGGAATGGAATCAGGAATAGGAATAGTAGGTGAAGGTCTGGGAGATGGGTTGGTCTTCTGTCTTATATTGGTCTGCACTTGGGTAAGGAGGAGAGGGTATGGGTTGAGGTTTAGATTGTCTTTTTGAAGCTTCCCTCTTATCCTCGCGTTGGTTGAACCAACAATAGATTCAATACATCGGTTGTGGACATTCATGATAGTGTTTTACCACTGTTTAACCATTAATTGAGGAAAAACCTTTACTAGTCATATGACATTAATAGGAAGTGATCTAAAGGCACATGCAAATTCTTTGGCTGTTTATCCATAAGACTGATAAATTAGTATTGGATACATAACAAAATTTTCTTTGCTTCCTAGTGGTCTATAATAACATCCAATATTTTATTAGATAATTTATTTCGTGAATTAGTGGCTTAAGCTAATTACTGCTTGTGCAATTATTAGTGGGAATTTGATCCCAAGAAGTAATTTTAGAACTAATGCTGTGATTCCTAGTATGTAAAAGAAAGATATCTCCCATGGGTGAAACATGGCTTTGTTTTAAAAGTTAAACAGTTAGGTCCCTCTTAACCCATTAGCTTAATAGCATAAAATATAAGCTCGATATGCATACTGAATCTAATCCCTTCAGCATCATCAAACTAGAAGATCAATTCTATTGATGCCTCTAGATATTCACAGGATTGCCAAACTACTTTAGCAGTAATGTACCTAACATGTTGATTATTTTGGATTTAGCAAGTACATCCACAAATACTGTTCAAAAATGTAATGGTGACTATCAGGACTTACAGAAGAGCATAGTGAATGGAGCTTCGTCTAAGAAGGTCTCATAATCTCATAGATAAATCGGTATTACTTAGTTTTCTAGTTATAGCGACCAATGTTTGTGTCTTAGCACAAGATTAAGAACGCCTATGTGTGAAATTGATGATCGTCAGTGTTTAAAAGATTAGGGTTTTGTTAGAATGAGAGCGATATTAAGAGAGATTATGTGAGTAAATATGCAATTGTGGATGGGTTGATATAGGTTGTGGACAAAACACAAAAGCAATGGAAACGTATAATATTACACTTTAGACCCTTGGCGTATTTATCAAAGGCTTTATAGCGGTAATATACTTTGCCTGCTGGTATACTAAATTTACCACTAATCGGTACTAATATTATGTCAACCATAGATTAAGGCAAGTCCTATATTGGCAACAGAGTTCTTTTAGTTACAATCTATATCTCTTTTCAATGACTCTCTAAAAAAACAAAAGCTCCATTTGAAATTTATCACTATGGCTAATAACCCCCTGCTTAAATATTTCATACAAAATGTACAAACAAATCATGTGCCCTACCTTATTTGTAGCTACATATTCAATAATCCAATGCTAACACCAAAACGTTAATTCTTGAATGTGACATCAAAATCCTTTGGTGAGAGGTCTGCTACAATTATGATCTGTGTGGAATCTTGATAACTTCTATCAGTCTTTTATTATAGCAATCTCTTATAAATGAAATCGAAAATTTCGATATGCTTGGTCTTGAATGAGCAACAGATTCTTGATAAACATTACTAGTGCTTCATTATCAATTTGGATTTTGGTGTTATTGAATTGAAACCATTATGCATCATTGATTCTGTATCCATATTTACTTGCCACACAAACATGTTAGCTGCTGCAACTTATTCTGCCTCTGTTGTTAGAAATTTTACACAATAGTCTTCTTCTTCGATTTGCCAAGATATCAATCTTCTAATATAAAATTAACAGACACCTGTTGTTGATTTTCATCAAGACTGGCGCCTTCATAGTCATATCTGAGTAAGCTTCAAGTTCAAAGGTGATTGAATCCCTAGGGATACCATAAACCTAATTTGGGGTTCATGTTGAGGTACCTATAAAATCCTTTTTACTGTATTAAGTGGTGATGCTTCTTAGAGTGACTTGAAATCTAGCACATGCACAGCAGCAAACATGATGTCTGGCCTTGATGCAAATTAAATACATTAGTGAGACCAATCATTGACCTATTAACATTGTTACATCTACATCTTCACCATCTTCATCCTTGACCAGTGGTTTATTAGACTCAATAGGAGTAGTAGCTGTTCTGATGGAACAAAAATTAAACTTCTTTAAGATGTTAGCTACATACTTGTCTTGACTAATAAAGATTCCATCAGGTTGTTGCTTCACTTGAAGTCCCAAAAAGAAAGTGAGTTCTCCTATGAAGTCATTTGATCTTTTGTGCATTCAATTCTTCAAACTCTGTACACATAGACTTCTTTGTAGAACCAAAAATAATGTCATCCACATACACTTGGACTAACATATTGTCACTCTTTTTCTTCTTGATAAACAATTTTTGTCTATGGTACCTCTCCTGAAACCATTTTCCATCAGAAAAGAAGAAAGTGTCTCATACCAAGCTCTATGTGTTGATGAAGTCCACATTAAAAAGAGCTTTAATCACCTTATAGACTTTGTTTGGATGAGCAGGATCAACAAAGCCTAGAGGTTGATGGACACCTCCTATTCAATAGTGCCATAGAGAAATGCACTTTTAACATCCATTTGGTAGACAGTAAATCCCATGTATGATGCAAAGGCTAAAAATAACCTAATTGCCTCTATCCTGGTCATACTGGTGCTAAAACATCATCATTTATCTATACCATTCCTCTTGTCTAAAACCTTGTGCCTACAAGCCTTGCTTTGCTTTTTCAAAAATATACTTCATCTCTTCTATCTTATTCCTGATGACCCCTCTTTGTGGCCGCATTACCTTTTTCCCAAATGGTTAAATCAACAAGTACCAAACCTTCTGTAGTTTGAACTGTAGCAGTTCCTCTTGCATTGCTTCAACCCAGCTTTCATCTTGTAAGGCTTGTGCTTTGTTCTTGGGTTTTCTTGGAGAGAACACTGTGAACAGCATTTGTGTTGGTCTTTATGATATTATGTTTGATTATAGATGTAGCTTACCAAAGCTTGTTGTACTGAAGAAGCCTTTTGGATCTTTCCTCTTGTTGAACTGCATAAATCTGGTCTCTTAGAATTTGACCTTTAGGTAATCCTGTGAACTATGAGTGTAGGAACTAGGATTAACATCAATGTTTATCCATATTGTTGAAATAAGCCTATGCACGTATAAATTATCAATCATAAGCTCCATTTGATAATCTATCATTTGGGAATGCATTTGAACCATATTATAAAGACAGTCATATTTGGATCAGTGGGTAGATCAGCATTAGAGAGAGTAGATGCATTAATAGGTATTTGTCCTCCAAGATAAACAAAAGATGATTCACCAGCATTTGCAACCTTGTGGGGACTCAGCAGCAACTAATATATGGTTTGGTTAGCATTAGTTCTAACATATGACATAACTTTTAATTTGTTGTTAGTACTGGACTAGCCTAAGCTGCCTCTTTTGAGATGACAATATCCATATTTTCTTCTTAAAAGCTTATCTTGTGGCATATACAGCGCTTTTAGCAAACAATTCTTGAGCAATCATCTTCTCAAGTTAATCATGCAAAGACCTTGTTCATCTTATGTCGATATGATGTTGTCCTTCTCTTCATATTAGCAGATCTTCTGTAACTTGTAACATCATTGTTCTTTAGGAGAACTTTCAGAAGGTTTTTCATGTGCAGTTGGAGCATTCATCTACTATTGATAATCATTGTCCTCTGAGGTTGTAGTAGAAGCAGTATGTATTCTGAGTTTGGTCCTTTATCTTTCTTGATCGAACCTGATACATAAGAATCTTGTATACCTGTATCCTCATTAACCTGCATTTTCTTCTCTAACTGGAAGAAATTTAAATCTGGTCCAAACAGCTAGACGCACGGATCCACGAATCCACCATTACCTGGATCCGTCCTTTGTTTTGCTGGATCCGTGGGTTGCAGCTGGGACAGATTTTGTCTTTTTGTGATTAACCCCAAATATTAACAAAATATTCTTATGTACTTAAAAATCAGATTTATTAGATTCTTCTAGAAGAAAAATATTTCTTAACATAAATAAGGAAAGATATTCTAGATTTGGGAAGATTTGAAAAGATTGTTTCCACTTATGGTTAATCTTATTTTGTCTTATTGATTAATATAACTAGCTTATAATTAATCATGTGTTTACTTGAAATCATTTGATTAGAAAAGGTTTATGCAAATGATTAAGTTTAAATGCAATAGAAAATATTTTTCTTTGATCATTAACTATGTTTAATAATGCCATATTCATACCTTAAGTGATTTGACGTCGTCAAGTAAACGTACGACTAAATAACTTGTTTACATAAACTTTTAACATAGTATGACATCATATTTGTTATTATCAAAACACGAAGATCATTAAATATAAATATCGTTTTTATGTGAATATTTGTATTAACAATCTCCTCCTTTTTGAGGATGACAAAATATAAACTATATGTATTAAAAGTTACTAAATAAGTATTTAGTGGTTGAGTTTACATATCTTCTCCCTTTTTTTGTCAAGGAAAAAAGTGTTGTAGAGGCGCGGCTTGCAAATCGTATTTTGACGAATGCTAAGAAACTTCATGGCGAATGCAAAGTAAAAATAAAGACAAATTTGCAAATGCTCCCCGTTGGTGTATGTTCCCCCTTGCTTGGGGCACCAAAGAATCGAGTTATAGAGGCGTACTACAAAACAAAGTTAGTACACAAGCAAATATATATAGTAACAACACATGCATATATATAAGAAATAAATAACCACCATCATCACAACACAACAATTAATAATGTTAATTCCATTATAAGAGAAATAACATAAAATTGGGCATTTAACCAAAACAAACTAAAAAGACTATAACTATACTTAAAAAAACTAGAAAAAGAAAAGATAATTAAAAAATTCTAAATCTTGGGATAAAATATCAATTTTCCCATATAATACGTAGAATGAAGCGAACGCCAAGGTGGTTAGTGCGGAAAGTATGAGGGGTTTGATGAAGATCCAAGGTGGTGTCGGATGTAGGAGAACATGTAGTTGACCCAGTTTCGTAGCATGTGGATTTCATGCCTAATGGTGCTACAACATTGACAAAACATGTTGTGAAGGTGAGGCATGTCATTTGGATGTATGAAATCCAAGATGTTATTTAGAGGGTTAGGAAAATCTTAATTTTTTAGATTTGGTGGTAAGGTTTGAGTGTTTTCTAGTTGAGGTGCATTGTTGTTGATGTTAACAAACAATGGAGGTGGAGGTTATGGAAGTTCAAATTCAGGTGGTGGATGTAAGAAGCAAGGTGGTGGCGGATGCTCAAATCCAGGAGGAGGGTGTGAGACACGTGGTGGTGGCGAAAGATTTGAAGGGTCCGGTGGCCAATTATCCACAGTTGACACATATGGGTCATGAGGTGATAAAATTTGTAGTGGAAGTTCTTGAGGTTCAAGCTTTATTGGGATGACAAATCTTAGTTTAGGTGGAGGAGCAACATAAGTTGGTGTTGGTGACTCACTTAGAGATGATGATAAGGTTTGATAGGTGCTCCTACTAGAGGTGGATTTTGATGGTGCATTTGGTGGTGAACGTGATTTCTTTCTTGGAGGTGGTGATGGTGTTCTTTCATTTTGGTGTTTCTCACTGGAGGATTCAAGGTTAACATAGGTAAAAGACTTGACACTCATTCTTGCGGTTTTTCTCTTGAAGTTGGGTGAATTTGTTTTGGATGAACTAGTCATGGTGATGAACTAGTGAGGTGTATGAGAGAAAGTTGCAAGAAATGTAAAGAGATTTGAGGTTGAGGGTGATGATTATATGGTGGAAGTGGTGAATTGTTTTGTATAATGGTTCTTGGATTATATAGAAGGCATGATATATCCTAAGGTTTAAAATCTCACATAGGATCGTATAACATGATTATAAGATTAAGTAGAAAAAGTTAAAAATCAAGAAAAATTAAATTTTAGCGCCTGGCCTAGTGACCCACGGATCTACCATAAAAACGGATGGATCTCCCATAGGTGGATCCGTGGATCCGTAGTACCTTAAAATATGACCAAAACCTATTTTTACAGCCAAAATCCAAACCAAATAGCATGCAATCATCTAAAATAAACATAAAACATCATAGGAAATTCAACATACATAGCTTAATAGTCCTACACGTTAAGTACTTACTATTACAAGCACGTAATATGAGTTAAAAGTAGATATATTTAGGATCACATTGGATGAGTTACTCCTCATCACTTAATGTTCCAGAATCACTATAGTAGTGACCATCATAGTCTCTAATTGCCACCATTACATGGGGACCAAGCAAATATTTTGGATTTCAAAGAGGTAGATTGGCATCAGTAAGATTTTGAAACACACGAGTTAGAAACATGCCATATGGCAAAGGAGTGTTTGGTAGATTTCGAACGTTCGAAATTCATTTGGCGATAAAGTAAGCTAGGTTGTAAGGTTGACGTGTCTCAAGACAACAGAGAAACTGGCATGTGGAAGCGGAGAGATATTTAGAATTTTCTCCTAAGCTCAACACGTTTTGTCAAAAGATTTCCTCGAATTTTCTAAGCTGAGGCTTAAGTTCGAGTTTGTGAATTTTGTTTCTTACTTGAGGTGTGATGTTTTTATGTGTTATCTTGAGGTATTGATTGAGTTCACTCACAAAAGGGATTCGTAAATGATAGGGCCCTTGGGGTTCTCGATTATTTCTTAAAGAGACAAGAGAGTTATCTATGGAGTAGGAACATTATCCAGAATGGGGAATCCCAAGGAGTTTGGCGAACATTTCTAGACGAAAAACAATTTCAATTTCTTGAAACCAAAATTGAATAGAAAATGTGAGATCCTAATTTCGAATGAGGTTGATACTAGAGTAGAATTCTTGAACAAATCTAGGACACATGGGTTCATCGAGAATGTATATATGGTAAAGACCCATATAATTTAGTTTGGTTTTTATATTATTGTATGTGTAATAGTATGGAAGAACACTACGTACTTCATGAAATCCACGTGACTTTAGATTTGTGTGTGTTTCAACCATATTTAGTGGTGTCGAGTTTTCATTAGAAAGTTTTGGTGAATAGGCAATGGTTTATTGAAGTTTATTGTGAAACATTTGCTTTATGATTTCACCTATAAAATTAATTCAAATGACTCAGTCATCGAAACAAGTTGCATTCATGATCACCTAAGTGTATGTATATATGAAAACAATATGGAGGTGCGGTTTGCTTGACTCTAACAAAAGAAAAATAATAATAATATTAGTATTAAGCAAACCTTGAGCTCTCCTAAGTTTAATATTGCTCTAGTCGAATGGAATGAAAAATGTACATGACTTGTACACTACGTATGAACATTCGTGTGGTCAAATACATGATGAAAATATTGTTACATTGTATTAACAATGAAGTTAACCAACATTGGTTTTGAAAACATCTAGAAGTGAGAATTTTGTTTGAAAAACATAATTTAGGGTTTTGCCAAAATTTGAATTTTTACTAACCTAGTTAATTATGCAATCCTACTATCTATGGGAAGCAAAATAGTTATACATTACTATAATCTAGTCTAAATTGTGCATAAATCTTATGAAAAATCAAAACCCCCAAATTATTTGGTTTAGTGCAAAATCAAAACCCTAGACTCAAAATCAAGAAGAAAATAAGATGAAATCACTTACAATTCTTGTTTAGTGTTGATGATTTGTTGTTGATCTTTCTGTTTTATGATTCCAATTGCCAAAATTTAACAATTTTTGATTAGGGTTTGTTTGTGTCGTTCATTATGGGTGTTTATTTAAAGTATTATGTGGTCCCAATTGTTTAAAATTTGATAAGTACCCGCTGTTTCTGACACACAGATCTACCAAAATAGGGGACAGATCTCCCTATAGTGGAGTATCTTATGTATGTTATAAGGAGTATGTGATTAAATTTTCAAATTCGACGTCTAAGTTTTGAGCATAACGTGGAAGTGATCGTGAATTCCGTGATGGAATTTCAATAATGTCGATCCTATTAGGAGTGTGTTAGCTTTTATCATATTTTTGACCATTGCTAATAACACAAACTTTATGAAAATTTAAACGTAATAAAACATCATCATCACACGTGTGAGTTGTAATTCGATGATTATTCTTTTTGTCTTTTCAATCGATTTTGTAATTTCATGTAGTGACCTCTAAAGGGTGTACATGTACATATGGAAAATATTTATGCTCATTTTATTGATAATTTTATAATCTTGTAAATTTCTAATCTCGATTATGTTCATGATTTAAAATTTGTAATTGGGACGTGTAATGAGAATTGACATCTTTTGAATAATGACTAATTTCTTCATTAGATTTCCTCTTATAATTATTTTTAAGAGGATGGAGTATCACTATCCATGATGAGTTACATCATTCCTAATCCTAATCTTAAATAATTAAATATTTCGCGCTTTAAAGGCTTAGTTAATAAATCGACTAAGTTATTTTTGGATGCAACTTTCTCGATAAAAATGTTACCCTTTTGGACGTTGTCGCGAAGGAAGTGGTGATGTATTTCTATATGTTTTGTCCTAGAGTGTTAGACGTGGTTTTTACTTAAGTCGATGGTGCCTTTATTGTTGCACATGATCAGAATGTCGTCGAGTCGGATGTCCTAGTCGACGAGAGCTTATTTAATCCATAGTGCTTGTTGACACGCCTTTTCGACAAAAACATATTCGGCTTCGGTCGTGAAGATAGCATGGGCTGTTTGTTTCTTAGAGAACCAAGATGTTAGACAACATCTCATGAACGTACAAACGCCACTAGTGCTCTTTCGATCAATGTAGTCGCCCACGTGGTCAAAGTCGGCGTAAACTATAGTTTCTATACCGGTTCCTTTCTGATACCATAATCCTAAGTGAGTAGTACCCCCTAATATATCTAAATATACTCTTAACAACTTCTAAGTGGGTATTTTTAGGATTCTCTTGAAAACGTGCACATAAGCAAACACTAAACATAATATCGGGCCTACTTACAGTTAAATAAAGTAAGCTACCAATCATACCTCGATATTTAGTGATATCCATGAAGTTGGCTTCGTCATCCTTGGTGAGCTTGATCTCCGTCGACATCGGCGTCTTGGTTGGTTTGCAATCTTCCAACCCGAACTTCTTTAGCATCTCCTTGATGTACATGGATTGATTGAAAAATATCTCGTCTTCCATTTGTTTTATTTGAAGACCCAAGAAGAAGTTCAACTCCCCCATCATACTCATTTCAAACTCGTCGTGCATGATTTTTACAAAATCATCACATAAGTTTTGACACGTGGATCCAAATATAATGTCATCGACATATATTTAAACAATGAAGAGATGTGATTTAAATTTCTTTGTGAAAAGAGTATTGTCAACCATTCCCATGGAATACTCATGTTTTAGTAAAAATATGTTTAGTCTATCATACCAAGCCTTAGGAGCTTGCTTAAACCGTATGATGACATCAAATAACGTCACATTTATACCATCATTTATCCCGAATAAACTAACCACTTTTGTATGATTATTGCAAGAATGTGTACTTAATTATTTAAAAGTGTTATTTGCAGTAATTGAGGAGTGATTTGTGAAGACATGCTAAAATGCGCATATTTTGGAGCTAAAACAAAGATATTTGATGATAACTCATTCCTGACCAATACGCCGTATCCATGAAAAGAGATACGGCATATCAGCGCCAACTCTTCACAAGAAAATGCGTATTCACAATTCCCAATACGGCGTATACACCTTCTTCCATACGCCGTATCCATGAAGATAACTATTCAGAGATACGAAGATATTATATTTTAGGAATTTATATTATACTGATCTTAAACTTTGCGCGCACTCCAAGGGATACACCTCAATACGCCGTATTGGCCTAGCCCAATACGACGTATCTAACATTTTTTAGAGGTTATAAATAGAAGACTCAAAAATGAGTTTTTAGTGTGCAAAATCATATTCTTCATACCATACACATAAAGGATGATTTTCTAAAGAGAAGAAGAGCAACAAAGGTTAAGCATTGATCACGATTCCATAGAAGACATCGTGTAATTTCCTTACTCTTGTAATCATTTAATTTTTGGTATCGTTCGGTAAAACATTTAGTTTACCTTGGTTAATTGATCACGTTTGTATAATTACAATGGTTAATGGCTAATACCCTTGGGTATTAGCCATCTTAATGAAGATTTAATGTTTAGCTTGTTTTAAAATCGATTTCCTTAATTTATCGTTGAAAGTTTAATTATGTTTATCACATGATACTTGTCTACGTGTTTGAATATGCGACCTATCATTCAAATGGGTCTAGTTACGCCTAACAAGCGAGCTAGATACTGGGATAACTCTCCATATCGTGTTTTATATCACTGGACCAATAGGATCACAAATAACATTCTGTCTTTGTTTTTAAATTAAGAGCTTAGTTGGACCGGCATGTGACCCGTAATGTTTCAACAAGTATGTTCTTGATTAATTGATAAAGATTTGAATAGTGGACTACCAGTATATAAAATACCGTCAAACAGTAAGTGGGTAAAGTCCCGATGGGCAAGGGTTTATCAAGATCACCATTGCTATAATCCCTATATAAATTATAATTAAACTAAAAGGATGCTTTATGCGGATGCGTTAATTGTGACAGGATTCAACGTGTCTAGGTCTTAGGATGATGTCCCACCTAAGTCTTAAGAATGATATGCCGTTTCGAGATAAGAAATGATTGCACTAAATAAACAAACCAGCATTTAATCGGATTTAATATGGCTAATACAGTTTTCTATTATTTGGCTTGCACCGCTCTTTTATCTTCTGATTGTTTTCTTGCATGTTTATTGTGTTTAGAATTGATTATTGTCACCATAAAACATGTACCAGTCTCTCAGGCTGAAAACCCCCCATATCCGTTAGAAGCGTATATAGCATAGGTTTAGCATGTAATTAGAATTAACTTAAATAAAAGTAATTAAAATACTGATAGATTATAAGGTTAACAACCTCGCTCTTAGTGTTCGACACCCAACTTACCACAAAACTCCACCTGATCGGGTACACTGCCCGTTAAAGTGTTGTTTTAGGATAAGTCGGCTAAATATAAATTTAAAACTTGGTAATTAATAAATTGACCCTACACGACAGCACATCAAGTTTTTGGCGCCGTTGCCAAAGAGTGAAAAACTTTAACCTTTAATTTTATTAGTATTTCTAACTATTAGTTTAGATTAATCTAATTAGTGTAATTTAATTCAGTTGTGTAATTTTAATTATGTGTTTAAATTCCAGCTTATTTGATTACTTTCATAAAGTACTCTGCCTTGTAGTTCTTTCTTTGTTTCTGATTTCCAGCATAGGTTTATCATGGATGACCCAAACATCACTATGGAAGAATACATCAGACTCGAAGAAGAAAAAGCTTGAAGAAAAGGTCGAACATTTGATTGGCAAACTGCCAGGTACGGCAAGAGGGAATATTATGAAACCGAGGATGATAGCTTCACGGACCTCGGAACTGAATACCCAGCTATAGTCTTGGATGATATATCCGATGCAACATTCTTACGTGAACCTACGGTAAGTCCTCTTGACAATAACAAAATCGACTTTAACATTTCATTTGACGAATCCGATGATGAAGATTACATGATAGTTTTTGACAAAAATTCATTTTCTTGTAAAATAATTTCTGTCGATATTTAAAAACGGATTCAGAAAATGAAAATGATAAAGTTAACAAGCCGTCATCTCCATCACCAGAACTTACAATTGGCTACTTTGACGATTTAGAATTCTCTAAAGACTTTGAGAATGAATTCCCAGCCATCGTTTGTAATGATCTAAAGTCTAAATTTGACCCACTAAATGAACCCTTTATAAGTTCTCAACATACCGATAAATTCGAAACGTCATTGTCCGAATATGATGAAAATGAACAAAACATTTTATTCCTTAATGACTCATTTTCTTTAAACGTAAATTTTTCTAATAAACCAAAAACGATCAAGGAAAAAGATGACAATATCGATATAGCATGACTTTCTGGAAGTAACATTGACACTAAAAGATCAAACGAACTTCCGGAAACCAATCATGATAAAACCAATAAAGTTTTCAACGAAATTTTTTTATTCATAACATTGGATGCTAATATCGTGAGTTGGAATTATTTTAACAACTGGATGCCATTAAATCTCATCAAAAATTTATATGTGCCACTTGACATCCTGTTCGACCCTAAACGGTATTATAAGGATGGTGCTCACACAAGGATATTGCGGAGGCCAATGTATGTTTTTCTCTACTCTGTGAAAATCTTTGGACAATTGGCCCTACAAATGAATACGGCGTATCATGGTAACATATATACGTCGTATCCACCATTTTTAATCACTTTGACTTAGTCAACAAATAATGTCCAATACGGCGTATTTGACACTTCCCAATACGGCGTATTCAGCGTGGGTATAAAAACCTAGCTAATACGTCGGATTCCTTTTCACATACACTTTTCACTCTCATTTTGAAAACAAAAATTATTGCGCCTCTTTGATTCGGATCACCTTCCCTAGTTTGTTCATTTCACTTAATCCTAATCGTAAGGTATGTTTATCCTACTTTTTTTTCTTTCTCAAATAGAATTAGGGTTAGGGTTTAAAATTTGGATTTAGGATTTGTGCCGAATGACAATTATATGCCCCATTTTTAAGATACTGGAACTTGTAATATTGGATTGTTAAAAGCGTTGGGTAAAACGGGTAAAACTAGGGAAACCCCAAATATTTTTTTCGCTCTATTAATGCGATGCGGCATATTTATTTTTAATGAACACGTCGTATCAAAGATTTTTCCCCAAAATATCCGTATACGACGTATCCATTATTCTGGATACGGCGTATAGGTTATGATCCCTTTTATACGGCGTATTCACCTACCAATACGCCGTATACTCACTAATAATATCCATACGACATATTCATATACCCAATACGCCGTATCTACCTAGAAAACAGAGCTGTTAAAATAATTGTTTATCTATGTACTGACTCGAGACTTTTTACAGATATGGCACCATTACCACACCGTGACCTGAGACGCCCATGGCTCAGATACCAGGTTGATGGATATGATGAGGGGATTGTACATAGTTACGAGCAGAGACTTGAGACAATATAGGGTAGACCGGTTAACCGGGTACACGTGTTAGATTTTGCTGGGTTGATGGATGGTATGAGGCAGACTCTAGGGGATAGGTTGAGTATGGTGTATACTAGGGATGGTGGGGAGGCATTGTTTACTAGTCATGCTTGGAGAAAGGTGTTCGAGGTGAGGGCACCGTTGGTTAGAGAGATTATACTAGAGTTTTTGAGCACTTGTAGGATGAGTGATACTGAGACGGGGCTTGATGTTGCTGATACACTATGTTTTTAGCTTGGTGAAGCTAGGAGGAGGATGACTTGGAGGCAGTTTATTCTAGCGTTGGGTTTACATTTTGAGGAGGAGATGGCAGAGCCTGGGTTTGGAGCTTATTGGTCTGGTAGTGAGAGAGTGATCCCCGACAAGGGGGATCATAGGGATTACTAGAATAAAAATTACTCTAAGGGTCGGGGAAGAAAAACTTGTTTTCAAAGTTTGATGACCAGCCAAACATAGCATAATCAGGGAGGGTCTTGGGTATTTATATTAAAAAATCTTGATTCAAAAACAAATCTTATAAAAGAGGATAACGAGTCACTCGACCCACTTTATCATAACTTCATTAAATTAAATGACTTGGACATGCCTCTAGAACCCGAGACGAATCAAGATGTTAATTTTGAGCCAACTATTGTCAATGAACCTGATAATGTTAAAACCAGTTCTAAGTGTTGCTATAAAATGAAGTTTTCTTGCACGATTGGGTATAAAAATATTAATGCTGACTTCATCCCTTCCTTGTCTATTAATTATATTACCAAAAGCTTTTATTTTATAATCAAGGACAAGGACGGTCACAAAGGGAAAAGTCTAGCTGGAACCCTAATAGATATACCCGTTTTCGTTGGAAAGTTTTCTATTCTTGCAGGTTTTATCATCATTGACGATGAAGATGTTACAAGAGATGTTGTGCTCAGCATGCTATTCTTTGAAATACGTATTTGTCATGACAACTGGTTATGGAAGAAATTTCTGCTCCATGAAACACGTATTGACATGAAGACAATGAAGTATGAAGAGTGAAAAGGAAAAATTCAAACTTAATGACTAGCTAAAACAAAAGTGCTTCCCGGGAGACAACCTGGTCATTTTTAAATTGTTTGTAATGTTTTTAATTGTTTGTTGCACAAGTCTTCCCAAACACTCCATACGGCGTATCGAACCCTTCTAGATACGGCGTATGGATGTGTCTGGACGTTATCAGTCTGTAATTTAAATTAAGTACTTTAAATTTTTTAATTGTTTTCACAGGAACCATATGGCGTATCCTAGGGTTTGGGATACGGCGTATTGATCCCTGTACAGTTGTGTGTTTAATTGTTTTCCTGCATTGTAACCATTGTATAACCGAGATAGGAATTGCACC
>BQNB010024270.1:0-58075 GCA_026074375.1 Tanacetum coccineum
GCCACGAGTTAAAACACTGATTTTCTCTGCGGTTATGACATGTGTCTTCCCGGAATGACCTAAAATAAGAAGAAGGTATGAAGTTCGTCACGTGTACTCGTTGTGCGTTCAGATGTATGTCTCCTTCCCCCTTGCTGGTTTTGATACCTCAGAATCAGCAACACATTGTACGCACATATACTTAAAATTTTGTGAGAAGAATAAGTTAGTTCACATTTGTCCCATAAGAATCAACTGCTGATCAAATCTCTATTCATAAACTCTCTCTGACTATCTTTAACAACCCATTTGTAGGCTATTTGAAGTGACCACTAATGGAGTAAATCCGATATACGAAACTTGAAACTGAAGTAGAATTCCCCGTTCTTATGACTTAAGCTTGCACTAATGTTGGAAGAACGGTGTAGAGAATTTGTGCTCCATGCAAATCTCTAAGTACTCAATACTCACCAGACAAAGTATGAGACTTTCATCACCTCTTGCGATTATCCACATCGTCTTCTGCGTGTGACACTGAGTACTACAACGTAACTCCTTTAAGTGATAGTTATCCAGGTCTTCAACCATCCACCCTGACTACTGGTAACTAGATAACTCAAGTCTTCATCCAAAATCTTAAGCCCGAGCAAGTTATCATTGAAAGTATTGCATCCAACCAACCCCGACTTTAAGATAAAATAAGAACACGCCTTCGTGAAATCCAACTTCAATCTCAAATAAGTGATGCCCAATTAACTCCGTAGTTACTTAGAAAAATTAATACCAAATTTAGCCTTAAAAAAAATTTAAGCTCCATCATGATTCTTTATACGAATTGATCCCGGTCTCGTCTTATAAAATTGTCACTTTGTCCTTGTAACTAACCATTAACACTTATTGTACAAAACAAGCAAAAGAACCCGCGCGTTGCGGCGGGGCTAATTTTTTCCCGAATAATTTTTTTTTACGTTTCGGGGGTTTTTTTTTTGGCGATGCGTTATGGCGGGGCTAATTTTTAATATTTTCTTTTTTTGTATGATTCGGGGAAAAAAATTTGCGTTGGGACGGGCTAATTTTTTCCCGAATATTTTCTTTTTTTGGGACGGTTTTGTAAAAAAATTTACGGGAATTTTTGTGTAAAAAAATCGTGAATAGTTAAAAGGTGAGGGTCCGTTTTGTATTTTTTTTACTTTGGGCCAGATTTTAGGCTATTTTTTGGTTGTTTTTTTTTGGCTAATTTTTTCCCGGATATTTCCTTTTTTTGTACGATTCGGGAATTTTTTTTTTGCGTTGGGACGGGTTAATTTTTTCCCGAATATTTTCTTTTTTTGGGACGGTTCGATATCTTTTTTTTGGGCCACATTTTATGCGAATTTTAGGCTAGTTTGTCGACAAATGTGTATATTAGTAATAATTTTTTTTATATGGCTTATGTGTTGGGCCTCATGTTTAAAGTGTTGTTTTTTTTTTGCTATATGGGTTTTTTTTAATATAATGGGTTGTACGTTTGTGACCATATCGATTATTTTAAAGTTATTAGGTATCGAAGATGTTTCCGTGGGTATTTTTTTTTCTGAATAAATCGGAACTTTTGTAATATTCTTTTACTCCTACTTTGTGCATACAAATTAAAAAAAAACAAAAAAAAAAAATATATTTTCGGTCTCATGTTTAATTGTTTGTTTTTTTATATGGGCTTATGTGTCGGGCCTCATGTCGCGAATATTTTTTTTATCTGAATAAATAAGTACTTTTGTATATTTTTTTCTTCTTCATGTTTTGTGGCAAGCAAATATATATATATATTTTTAAGTTGCAAAAAAAAAAAAAAAAAAAATTTCAAATGGGCCGGCCCAAAGTGGGAGCCTAATGGGCTGAACACTGTAGCACTGTAGCTGCTACAGTGTAAAACGACAGTGTAATTGTTTGTTTTTTTATATGGGCTTATGTGTCGGGCCTCATGTCGCGAATATTTTTTTTATCTGAATAAATAAGTACTTTTGTATATTTTTTTCTTCTTCATGTTTTGTGGCAAGCAAATAATATATATATATTTTAAGTTGCAAAAAAAAAAAAAAAAAATTCAAATGGGCCGGCCCAAAGTGGGAGCCTAATGGGCTGAACACTGTAGCACTGTAGCTGCTACAGTTAAAACGACAGTGTTTTTGTCGGTAATTAGTAATATACACATTTGTTGAAGAAAACACCGCCGTTTTGAGTATTGCTACAGTAACGGGCTGCCCCATTTTGGGCCAGCCCAAATTTTTTTTTTTTTTTTTTTTTTCGTTTTTTTTTTATAATTTGTATGCACAAAGTAGGAGTTAAAAAAAATATTACAAAAGTTCTGACTTATTCAGATAAAAAAAATACCCGTGGAAACATCTTCGATAACTAAATAACTTTTAAAATATCGATATGATCACAAACGTACAAACCCATTATATAAAAAAACCCATATAGCAAAAAAAAAACAACACTTTAAACATGAGGCCCAACACATAAGCCATATAAATTTATTTTTTTACTAATATACACATTTGTCGACAAACTAGCCTAAAATTCGCATAAAATGTGGCCCAAAGTAAAAAAAATACAAAACGGTCCCTCAACTTTTAACTATTTACGATTTTCTTACAAAAAAAATCCCGTAAAAAAATTAACAAAAAAAAACACGTCAAGTTTTTATTGTTAGTACTGCTACAGTAACGGGCTGCCCCATTTTGAGCCAGCCCAATTTTGTTTTTTTTTTTTTTTTTTTGGTTTTTTTTTTTTTTATAATTTGTATGCACAAAGTAGGAGTTAAAAAAAAAATATTACAAAAGTTCTGACTTATTCAGATAAAAAAAATACCTGCGGAAACATCTTCGATACCTAATAACTTTAAAATAACCGATATGATCACAAACGTACAACCCATTATATTAAAAAAAAACCCATATAGCAAAAAAAAAACCAACACTTTAAACATGAGGCCCAACACATAAGCCATATAAATTTATTTTTTTACTAATATACACATTTGTCGACAAACTAGCCTAAAATTCGCATAAATGTGGCTCAAAGTAAAAAAAAAATACAAAACGGTCCCTCAACTTTTAACTATTTACAATTTTCTTACAAAAAAAATCCCGTAAAAAATTAACAAAAAAAACACGTCAAGTTTTTATTGTTCACAACTTTTTTACATTCATCGGCCCACAAAAAAAGATATCGAACCGTCCCAAAAAAAAGAATAATATTCGGAAAAAATTAACCCGTACAACGCAAATTTTTTTTCCGAATTCGTACAAAAAAAGGAAATATACGGAAAAAAATTAGCAATAAAAAAAAAAAAAAAAAAAAAATAAAAAAAACAAAAAAAAAAAAAAAAAAAAAAAAAAAAAAAAATAAAAAAAAAAAAAAAAAAAAAAAAAAAAAAAAAAAAAAAAAAAAAAAAAAAAAACCCAATAATAGCCTAAATCTGGCCAAAGTTAATATAATAAATAGAAAACACAGCCATCATCTTTTAAACTATTTACGTTTTTTACACAAAAAATTCCCGTAAAAAATTTACAGAACCCGTCCCAAAAAAGAAAATATTCGGGAAAAAATTAGCCCGTCCCAACGCAATTTTTTTTTCCCCGAATCATTAAAAAAAAGAAAATATTAAAAATTAGCCCCGCCATAACGCATCGCCCAAAAAAAACCATCCGAAACGTAAAAAAAATATTATTCGGGAAAAAATTAGCCCCGCCGCAACGCGCGGGTTCTTTTGCTTGTTGTGTATATATATAATGTAGTTTTTCTGTCATTCAATCAGCATTGATCATCTACATTTACAGACAGGGCCAACTTATTTATGTATTAAGCAGATAAATCGCGCATGCCTAAACACGGTATATAGATTCTCAGCAAGACAGTAACTAAATAAGTTTTGGGACTAATTCCATTGAAATTCAACTTAACATGTCACCTGAATCCGTTTCAAGTCATGAAACTCTTCTCACAATTCCATCTTGCAATTAACCAAAGATGTTTAACAGAGTTGTATAAACAGAGCTACCAAAACTATTATGAGAAGCTGAAACACAAGCACAAGCACGGACCCTACGATGAAAAGAATTTAACTAAACCGAATTTTAGTGTCTAAAGCCGGCTATATGTATTAAAAGAGGAAGAGCATAAATAAGTTAGAAGAAATTACAAGGAGGCTGAAGCCAGTGACATTAGTGAGGGAAGTAGCAACTGCTGTACCAGCGAGTTCAAGTTCACCAAGATGACCAACCATTGACATGGATGCCACCTGCAATAGGTTTTGTGACACTGTCACTACCACCATTGGCAATGCTATGTAGCAAGTTTTCTTCACCTCGTTTGTGAATGCAACCTTCCATTCCAGCGGCTGCTTTTCCGTCAACAACAACCCCTCCTCCATGGTAACGAACTATTCCTAGTCTTGGTAGCAAGATGAATAATTTATAGAAGCCTAGAACAAGAGTTGGTGGCCTATATTATATCTAGGTTGACTTATATAAAAAATTGCAGGTTGGTCCATTAGATACGGTATCAATATATTATTTATACTATATTGTAAAATAACACGGAGCTATTAAGATAAAGGATAATCACATTTAACACACACTCCCTCTAAACTATCACAACTGGACCGAAGTCACCAAACTCTGCACATTGTCGAAAATTATGCTGCCTTTCGTGCAGATTTTATTGGAAAAGAATGCAGGTTTATAAAAAGGGTTAATGGCATATAATAGCAACGTACTTTCCCATTTGAGCCATTATCAGATATGAACTCCAAAAAGTATCACAATACCCATCGAACTTTATATGAACTGATCAGATATCAGCAACTTGACCATTTTTTCTTACAAAATTCACGTCATGTGACACATGTACATGTCATGTCCCTTCTTTTAGAGCGTTAGGTTCTCAGGTCAGCCCCTTAATACAACACGTGAGGTTGTCTTACCCCATAAAGTACAACATTTGAAACCCTAACACTAAAGCATACCAACCTAACGGTGTGTATTAGGGGCTGACATGGAACATATCGCTCTAAAAGAAGGGACATGACATGTACATGTGTCACATGACGTGAATTTTGTAAGAAAAAATGGTCAAGTTGCTGATATCGGATCGGTTCATATAAAGTTCGATGTGTATTGTGATACTTTTTGGAGTTCATATCTGATAATGGCTCAAATGAGAAAGTACGTTGCTATTATATGCCATTAACCCTTATAAAAATCCACAAAACAAGAACATTTTACATTCATCAAACCATTGTCTATGCCGCCTTCTTTAGTAGATTTGGTTCACTCTCCGGTTCTTGAAAAATGGCCTATTCTTCTATATTTTGTGGTTAGTAGGCAAGTGATCATAGCCATCACTACTCTTTGCTTGTATGGTTAAAGTATCATTTCTCATCATTATTCTCACCCACGAATACTCGTTCTCTTGCCTTTGTTACCTGAGATATACACAAGGAGCATATATATATTAGCAGCTAATGGACTACCAAAATTTAAATCTAAAATATTACTTATGGGTCAAATCAAGAACCTGTTTTTCCCAGTTAGTAGAACATGTTACGAGAGTAAGCAGAATACATTGCACTATTGATCCGATAATTAGTCCACCCCACAATCCTTTCCCTTTTAGGTGCACCACAAAACCAAGGACTAAAGCCATTGGGATTCCAGCAAGATAATATGACCCAAGATTGATGTAGGCCCCGATATGCTGCCACCCGCTCCCTCTAGCAACTCCTGTTTTGAAATAAATAATAAAAATAGCGAGTTTAGGGAAATAATTAGGTCAACTTGATGTTTCATCATATTTTATGAAGTTTAAAACTAAGAACCTGAAAGAATTGCTTGTATTGTATCTGCGAATATAGTGAAACAAAGAAGAAGGGTGATGTCTTTGACATAGTCAACTAATTCCACCTCGTTTCCAAATGCATATCCAAGAACAGAACGAGAGCATAAAAGAGTAGTGATGGCTATGATCACTTCCACTGCTCCTAGAGCTGATGCGGCAACAAGGGCTGTTTTTGCAGCCTGTGGATTTCCAGCTCCTAATTCGTTGGATACCCGTGTGCTGCAAAAGAGAAAATATTTACTCTGGGACAGTTGTGATTATCATTTGGGTAAAAGTTAAATGGGTTAAGAGCAAACCTTGCCGCAGCCCCAAATGAGTAAGGTATGAAGTAGTGTAAGGCGCCAACTGTTAGACTGATATGCAGAAGATACCACATGTTTTAAATTAGTCTTATATGTGAAAAATAACTAAATTCAAATATAATTGTGTTTGCTCCATAAAGGATTTTACCATATTGAGAGCACTGAAGTCTCTAACTGGGGATTTGGCAATAGTCCTGATAACAAAACAACGATCTCGTACGACCACCATTCAAGACTACACAACAAAAAATTAATCCATCTTTCTGAATAAGCATTTCATATGTGAATTATGTGGTCAACAGGTAAAGTATTGAAGGTCATTAGTGATTGTACCAAATCATAACAGCAGATGGGATGGCAAAGCGGAAGAACTCCTTAATGCTTGTGAAGACGTCTCTTGAATATGTGACACGAGTCTTTTCACATGCTTCAGAGCAATACAAGTAATACCCGAGAAAAATCACATTTAAAGTGTACGATATCCCAATGGCTAATGCTGCTCCTGCTGTCCCAAACCCGAGCTTGAAAACTAGAGCCCAACATATAGGTACATGGAGCACAAGTACAACTATGGAGCTCCACAGCATAGGGAATATGAGACTTTGTGACAGTAAGTATCGGATGATTAGTTGGAGTATGGCGTATGGGAAAAGGGTAGGGATGAGCCAGACTGAAAATTTACGTGCTTCGGCTGAAATGAGAGGGTCTTGGCCAAGAAGGATTAGCAATTTGTCCATGTACATCCACAAAATGGAAATTGGCATACATACCAATAGGAGAGCAATTATAGCTCCAAACGTGTAGCTGCCGAGCTTCTGGTACTGTCTTGCTCCGAAAGCTTGACCACATAAAGTTTCCAATGCGCTTGCCATTCCAAACTGTCGATTCACAATGGTTTTGAAGTTTAAAAACTTGACAGATGACCGAAAACAAAAATTGTCTTTTGTACTACTTAGTTACATGTATGAGTTGAACGATTACATCAATGAAAGAACAATACTAGGTCTAGCGTACAGCAGGTAGATTTAGAGCCATACTAGTACCAATTATTTATTTGCTATTAATGGATTGTTTCGTATGTACATTGTTTTCTCTAGAGAAAATTAATTGTTGTCTCACGATAAAGAACCAAAGCAATGATAAAGAGTGAGTTAAGGTTTAGGAAAAACTATCCATGTTATGTGTATGTTCCTGTCATGTAATCAGTTTGTTACTGTAATTTTGTATCTAAACATTTTCAAGTTGGATCAATGCCTTAACAATATCAAATATCATAAAAAAAGAAGGTTTTCCAAGTTGTAAAAACATATTCAATTCAAAGTGGTCACCCTCACACATAACATGACTAGTGTTATCAAAGTTGCAAGATCCTCACATTCCCTCGGTTTTGCAAGTCAAATAAATTATTGCATTCTTATCTCTAGACATTCAATTCAACTCTAAATTTTACCGGATTTTGCTAGATCCAACTAAATAAAAGTAAAAGGTGATCAGCTTATGTTTGTGCAACGTGCAAATCTTGTTTCAAATAATCATTATACCACATCGAGTAAGTAAAATGGGATTAGGTCATGTGATGCATACAAAAAGCTTTTAAAAGTTGATCACACGAGTTTTTCAAAGTAATCAATATTTTTCAAATCATCGGTGCCATACATTTTTTTTTAATCATCGGTGCCATAAAAGGTAGGCCATCATGTTATCGGTTGTGTAAACTTTAAAGATAAGTGTTTGGCACAGAGCGGTGGTAAAGCTTTTTGGGGCGGTGAGCGGTGAGCAAAAGCATTTTGATTTTTAGTTTTTGTTTGGCAAAAGGAGCAGCAGTGAGCGTTTTGATTTTTATTGGTATTTCGGCAATGATGCGTTTGAGCGGTGCTTATTTTTTAGGGAAAGCTACTTTTTCAATGATTATTTAAGAAACTTGACAAAGGAGCGGTTGTAAGAATGTGAGAGTAACTGCTCAACTACTAATGCTCAAACCTAAGCTCACTGAGTGCTAATTTTAACAAACACACCCAAAATATTGTTTATTATCCTGGTCCCAAGTTTTGAACTTGAGCCCCAGTATTTGAATAGCAGTAGCTCTAAATTCTACGTAACAATTTGAATTATATTAGTAATTAGTTACCAACAATACCAGTAACTATCAAACGATACCACCAAAACTATGCTTAGACATATATAAGATGCTCGATGCAAACAGTCAAACACTATTATGAAAACATCATAACTTGAGCTTGGAACATATATTAGTTTCTCATGACTTGACTGAGTCAAAACAAATGTAATCTAATGTGTTTCGGTAGAGAAGTATGAAAAAAATGAAAATCAAAGAATAGAAAGTGAGAGCACATTACAAGGAGGCTGAAGCCAGTGAACCTCTTAGTGAGGGAAGTAGCAACAGCAGTGCCCGAGAGTTCTAGCTCACCAAGATGACCAACCATCGACATAGAAGCCACTCGCAACAAGTTTTGCGAAACTGTAACCACCACCATTGGCAATGCTATGTAACAACTTCTCTTCACCTCGTCCAGCAATACGACTTCCCATCTTTGCGGCTGCTCTTTCGTCAACAACCCCTTTTCCATGACTAGCTGCTCTTTTCAAATTTGTAGTAGTAGCTAGGTGTATACCTTGATTATTTATAGCCTAACACTTGAGCTATATCAATCCTAATCTAATACAAATACTAGTACGCAACTAATGCTAATAAATACCGTAAGATGAAGACAATATTACGTGTATTTTAACTTTAAAGGAGCATAACATATACTGAGTTTGCAATTTTAAAAAGTTAGGTACTTGACATTGGGCCATCAGAAAGGACTTTATGGCTGGTGTTGGTTTTTGTTGTTTTGAACTTTAAAATACGGAGATAAGGTAAAGTCGAAACTCAATTCCTAGGATCATGTGCTGCCCACTCGGTCTGGTTTTGCTTTAAAAAGTATCACCAACTCTTTTAAAAAATTAATTTTCATTTAGACGTGGTGTTTTGATGACCTGTACGGGTTATTAAACTGCTAGATTAGGAAAAAGGTACCATGGGCGCATGGCCTGGTGATATTGTTTTGTTTACTAAACCAACGTGCATGAATCATCAATGTTTAGAGGATCCATTATTAAATTATTATACTCATCCGTCAATTATTATTGTTGGTTTGTATCAATTTATTATTAGAGGATCCATTATTCAATTGGACAGTATGTAAGACTCGAACTTTCGCTTAAAGGGACTCCTTTTTTCGCTCCTGAAGGAAAACCTCACGGAGAGGCTCGAACCCGAGACCTCCCGCATGTGGTAACAACCTCCCGAAGGTTACCCTAGCCCAGATGGTTTAGTTTAGATTAAATTAATTGTTCAATTTTAAAAATAGAAGAAAATTGATCGAGGTTGATATATATATTACCTTTACTTGAAATTTATATCACACACTTTCAATATAAATTTAAGAGTTAAGTACATTTTTTGTCCTTGTGGTTTGGCTCGATTTCACTTTTGGTCCAAAATTCAAAAAATGTTTGGTTTTGGTCCAAAAACATAGTTTCGGTCCACTTTTAGTCCAATCCCGTGAATTTGCACTAAAATTTTTGGACTAAAAGTGAAACGAAACTATGTCTTTTGGACCAAAAGTGTAACGAAACTATGTCTTTTGGACCAAAAGTGGAACGAAACTATGTCTTTTGGACCAAAAGTGGAACGAAACTATGTGTTTTGGACCAAAACCAAACTTTTTTTTATTTTTGGACCAAAAGTGAGAAAATGCACCAAATCACAAAGACCAAAAATGTACTTAACTCTAAATTTAATTAAGTAATTAAAGTAAAATTATCATTGTGCAAAAAGTATAAGAGAGAAAACAGTAATAATTATGTATTTTTTAAAACGTGTACTTTGTCAATGAAAAATTATTTTAGAGCGGATGAAGTAGTATAAATTAGTACTGTACTGTTATAAATGTAAAGAACAAGAACACAAGAATAAAAGAAGAATGAGGAGAATGGAGAATTCTTATTCAGGTATATCAATCCAAGAGGTTACAAGTATCAAGTATTTATAGGGAAGATAAATACATGTAAACCCTACGGGCCGGGTTGAGATAATGGTGAATATATTAGCCCTTTGTATTATTTTACAACTCTTCTCCGTGGTTATTCAGCGTTTATCATTCTGTAGTATACTGCCTCATTAGTTATATTTTAAACACTCCATCCTTGGTTATTATCAGCGTTTTCATACTAGTTCATATACTGCCTCTCATTAAAATCCTTATCAGAAAACCCAATGGGATAAAAAACTTGATGAAGGATAAGAGGGCAGTGCGCATAATGCTCATCCCTCAATTTAATGTATATATTTCAAGCAATCGAATGCTAATCTTCTGAACGAGTTGCTCAAATACTTTTGTTGACGACAACTTTGTAATGAAGTCCACCAAATTGTTGATGTTAAGAATAAGTCCTGCAATGATAACAAAATATATGTGTAGCTTCCAATTCAATATCAAATGCATTTGTTAGAAATTATACAATGTGTCTACAAAGATTAAAAGAGGAAAATTATACTCTTCGTACGCATATTAATTGCAGAATCAAATCCCAATTGCATCTTTTATATGAGTACTTGAGGGATACCAACTCATTTCATTAGAGACATTGTGCAAAAAGTAATTATATAGATGCATCCAAATTGATTTTGATCTTGTTAAAAGGATGCGTTCAATTTTGATCAAATAAAGTTATTGAGAACTTTATTAATTGTTTCTAGAAGTTGAAATTCTGAGTCATGCTTGAGGCATCTTATTACATACTCATTCGTAGAATTAGAGAGCTCTTATAAATCCTATTTTAGAAAAAAATAATTACTTGTCTCATTATATATAATAAGTTATTTACATCCACCTCGAGATAATATATCTCTTAATAATAACTTATTGTTTTGTGAATTTTATTTTATTTCACAACTCAAGTTTTAAGCAATAACTTTAAGCTATTATTTCAGTTTCACACAACAAATGGATGTATATCCAATAGATTTTACTCATTGATGTGTCATGAACTTCACGTTTTCCAAATAGTTTTAGTATTTGCAAGATCTGTCTTGTCTTTTTATGTTGGCCAAAAATTTCATTGAGCACATATTTGGATATTAGTTGATTTATGATCCTCATCATGCATAATAGCAAGCAATACATTGTATGAGACAAATTATCGGACGTCCGTTTTGTCTATTTTTATTTTTTACTTTCGATTCTATATAATTCATGACAAAGATAGAATTTATTGAGATCATCATTAGCTATTCTGAGGTTCCTTTGAAACTTCATTTTTGTCTAGTGTCTCTTTATGAGGACTATCATGGGTCTTTTATACCTCGAACACCATATTGTTTTCATGCTTCATTTTTTTCATCGAGGCTTTTTTTTTGGAATCATTTGTTCTAACGTGCTTGACGCATGTCATATAATAGTGTCCTTTAGGACAACATATAATCAGAGCTATATGTAAGTAGCTGTGAAATTTTGTATGGTTATTAGATTATCTATAAAATTTCTTTCGAGGATCAATAGAATATGATAATTCATTCTTAATTTGCAGCTACTTCTCTCCTCCTGAAGGAATTATCCTTCTTCTATATCCCGTATATGTGCATTTAGGTGGAGTAATTTGCACAAAAAAAATTGAAATGGGATATGTTTGGTTAATAACCAAAACTAATTATAAAAGGGAGGATTTATAATAACATATTGGCATGATGCTAATTTTTGTAGTTGTACATATTATAATATTGCCCCATACAACAAACACAGTTTATCACTCATTTTCATTAATAATTTAGAAGGTTTAATTCAATCGCATATTCATGATGATATACTTAACTCGGAATGTTAGGCTCGCATTGAGCTATTAATCATGCAAACTCGAGGTTGCAATTTCATGACCATTTAGACGATGCATCGATTTTAAACTCTAAATGGTTCATACAATGGATTTGTATGCCTACATATATCCACGTGTTTTCTTTCCAGAATATTGAGGAATTGAGTCCCCATTCTAGTTGATAGATTAATAATCAACTTCTTTTGAGAGATAACAACATTAGATTGAAGAATCGTGTTCTTCTATAGTTTTGCATCATTAATGACTCGGGATGGTGTAACCGGTCATGCCAAAAATATTATAATTATTGCTCATAAAACTTGTGTTTATGACTATCTTTATATATATGCTTGTCGAGGAGATACAAAGAATTATAATGCATCTTTAATATTTACTTTGTTTTCTCCATGACAAATTTTAGATTTCTTATTACAGAGAAATGTGTTTAGCATAGATTCTTAAATCTATTTAATTTTAGTGTGTAATATCTTTGACACACTTGTACTTTGCATACATCATATTGCATTTTTGCATAATCACATTTTTTGTTTGTCCTTTCTTATTCTACTTTTTGCCATCTACTAGTGGTTGTCATTGGTCATATTACCTCGACATCTATCATTACATTATTACATTCCTTGATAGGGAATGATGATTTTATATTTATATTTCATTTTAGCACATTCATTAAGGATGAATCTATTCACTCACATTCACAAGAGGGACTGGAGATCTATACGTTGATTTACTCTTCTTTTACATCTGTTAATACTTGAGGTTGAAAACAAGTTCTTTGAATTAAAACGGATTATAATTTATTTTTCACCTACGTCCATCATCACTGATATCTACATGATCATCGTATTGAGTCACATTCAGTTGAGTGAATGGAGCAAATTTAGTAAACGGTTTATCGTGTTTCTTAAAGCATACCATATGCTTTATTTAAGAATACTCATTCAAGCCATCGTTCTGATATATGAGCATTATACGAGGCATTAACATTCATCGCATATTTACTTGTTATCATCAGAGGTTAAATACTCAATATTGCGAAAAATGTGCTCGCATGTACTGAAGATTTTTTTTGCTTTTGATGGTCAAATTTTCATTTAGATTTTGAAATACATATAAACGGATCTTTCACCAGTTGATATTAACTTTTAAATTCAAATATAACACATAACTTACGAGACCGAAAACTCGCTTATTACTTTTTTTATTTATTTTATTTCTTTTTTTGATATTGAGTGGTGCATATAATTATAGCGAGATTTAACGAGTCTTTATTCGTTAAGTATTCTCTTAATAGATCATCATGAAAAAGACGATGGGGGGAATACCAGTATTGTGGCACACTCTTGTAAAGAGGCCTTATTTTCAGCTTTGATGATTATCCCAAAGTAGATAGGAACTAGCATGAAAAGTCCAAGAGGGAGAGGGGGTTTTTTCCGATATGTCAAGACAAACAAAATTCACTATTTGAAAGCTTTAAATTTAACATTCTACATAAAAATGACAAAAGTATCATTTAGCAAAGATTGCATATATCACCATATAAGAATTTTTTTTCTTCATATATCACAAACATTTTACGAATCTTATTAAGAGATTATACACCACTTATACAAGTCGTAAAAAAATCAATTTCAAATTTTAGGTAATTTTAATAACGTTGTATTGTTTTTTACGCCATTTACATTTTTATTAGAAGGCTAATCATTAAATTTAAACACATACTTTTGATTTCCATGCAACACATATATAACATAGATTTTTAGATAGATAGTAAAAATATACTATATACACATCCAAACTAAAAATAAATAGATGCATCACATTTTATTAAGGCATATATCTAATCTTGGATTATATTACGATGTTTGTTATATGTTATTAGTATGTGGTCATGCTCTCTCTTTTTTCTTTTAAAAATCAATAACCAGAATAAATGATTAGAAACTTCACTTTATAAGAAATACAAGTAAAACACAAATTGGTTCGGAAATGATAGACAAAAGACGTGCAAACTTTCATTGTAAATGCATATAGTTTACCATAGCCAAGTAAATAAAAGATTAAGAAAAAATTACGAGCATAATTTTAGCAAATATCATGACATTAGTATGGAAAATAATGTTAACCAATATCATGTAGAAAACATGCGAAATCATGAATTTTGCAAATCAACAAATGATTAAATAATTATATCCACATGATTAACAATAATAAAACACAAACATATAAGAAATAATATGAAGTCGTGTTATTTGATTCTCTTGAGGGAATCATAATAAAACTTAAAGTTTTTTTTTTTTATTTATTTAATAACATAACATGAGGTTATGTTATTGATTTTATTAGAATCAAAATGGTTCACACGGAGGAGTAATTGGCCCACAGATGTCTTTTTCAATTCTTTCTAGAAAGAAAATAGATTATTTTATAAGTTTATTGATTAAGGGCCCAGATATCATTTTTTCAAAAAAAACATGCTCCACATGATAAAAAAAAATTAATAACTAGGGATCTTGAGATCCTTTTAGTGGATGCAATTTTTTGAGCTCTCATTATTCTCCTCCCTCTTAATATCACCCGACATTTACCCAAACGATCTTGCCATAAGGGTAAATATTTTGAGAATCTACGCCCTTTCGGGTAGAAGAAAAACCATATTTAGGTTCTGTCCAGAAGATATAACCTTTCATTCTTTTCATTATAGACTTTTTTTTCTTTTCAATGAAATTGTAATTTGGTGAATGCTCAATTTATTTTGAGTCATGAATTTCAAGATAACCATGTGCTGTTTTATATTTTAAAACTTAGTAGATTACTCATGGACTCTACTAGAATACACGAAAATCATTTTATTATTCCCTTTAGGGAACAACACACAGGCTTTGCCATCAGCATTCAAATAATAGTTACTAGTAATCGCTGAATAAAATCTTAATGTTTTATTTTTTTTCTTTTATACATAAACATGATGTTATGTTATGATTCCATAATTGAATTCATAATTAGAACTTGAGGTTCTAATTATTATTTGTTCAAGCATAATATGATGGTTATGATCTCTGATCCCTTATGAAAGAAATCATTTAGAACTTGAGGTTCTAATTATTATTTTTTCACCACAACATGAGGTTGTGTTATTATCGTGATTCATCTAAATGAATCACAAAGACTTGAAACTGATGTCTCTTTAAAAATAAAAAAATAAAAAGGGATATTACAATAACTTGAGGTTATTTGTATTGTAATTTTATTCATATGTGTTTTTATTATGATAAATTATAATCTCAAATGAGGTTATGATATTTTTTTTTTAATATAACCGTATTAAGTACAAACATTATTGAGTCATAATGACTAAGCCGTTACAGAATGTGGATGGCCATAATAATTAGATCATAATGATATTTGGTTAGGTTTTATTAATGAATAAAAGATCGTTATTCTTGATATTAATATGATAACAAATTTCTTACACGTACTGGAATACATATCAGATCATATAACAGATCATTTAAAGAAATTAATTTGAAATCAAATATAAATTGGTTCTACAATATGTTATGATGCTTCTTTTAATTAATACGTTAGTTTCATAATGAAATTCTATGAAAAAAATATTGCATACTAAAAAAATTATTAAAAAATATTGCAGATCATAGTAGATCTTGGTAAACAAATACAAGCATCAATGATCTATCCTTTTGTGCATAAAAATTATATATACCTGGTAGCTTATTTCAAAGTACCTTGATGATGGATACAAATTTCACGCCGTCAAAAACCAATTATGATTTTTTCGTTTCATTAGCTATAGAGACTCGTGGCTGTTTAATCGTGTTATAATGGAAAGACAAGAAATCAAGAATAAAAAGAAGATGAGAAGAATGGAGAATTCTTATTCATGTATATCAATCCAAGAGGTTACAAGTTCAGTAAAAATTTTTTTTTTTTTTTTATAGAGAGATAAATAATGTAAACCCTATAAGGGCCGGTTTCGAGTAATTGGGTGAATTATTACATAAAGCCCATTAGTATTATTTTACAACATACAATATTTTCTTGCTAAAGAATTTTGTGGTCAAGAACACGATTACACAATGCATCAATTTTAGTGCATGTAAATTCACATCAAATCCTCTACAAAGTAACTCGACGGTACGTTTAATTTATAGCCTTCATTATACCATTTTAGAAGTTACATTTGCACACTTTATGTTAGATATAATAATATAACACTCAATTATTTTTTTGTAGGAACACATGGATTTATTTATTAAAACTGCTTGCAACATTACAAACAAGACCTTCAAAACTACAAAAGGATTATTATAATTATAAATACACATATTTTCGATCAGAAACGACGTCGTTTCATTCTGGCCCAGTTTTTGAGCTGTCTTTGGCCCAAGTTGATCCGGCTTATTTCTTCCCTCCACATGCCTTTTTCCACTCATTGAGCTACCAAAAGTTCGAGAGAAATCTACACAAACATAAACATAACAGATCCAGAAGAACATGATTTCAGATGGAGAAGGTAAGATGCGCCACTAATTTTAGTTTTAAAATTTCTGAAGTATTGAATATTGATTTGGGTTGTTTTGGGTTTTTTAGATTTTGCTCAACTTTTGTTTAATTAAGTTGAAATTTGGTGGTTTTGGGTTTAATTGTGTTTAATTATGCGGGTTTAAAATTTAGGGTTTTGTTCTAACGTGTCAGGCAATCGAGGAGGCGAAAGATGAAAATGAAGGGTCGTTATAATAGGCTAAAAAGAAGGCGAAAACACAACCACATCTAGTGAGTACCCCCTGCAATTCCTAGAAAAGCTGATAAGGTCGTTGTTTAGGCTTTTGAGTTTATGGTTTATTAGTTTAAGTTAATAAGCTTTAGTTAATTGAAAAAATTATAATTTTTAAAGGTATGTTTTTATGTGAAAATTTTATAGTTAACTGATTATTGAAAAAATTGCACTCCAAAATCATATTTGTTACTTTGTAAGTTTGAAGTTTCGTGGGTTAATTCTCAAGTATGTGGATATGGTAATGCTAGTTGAGTTGAAATGGTGATGTGTTTCTTGCTGTTGCAAACGTCTCTTTCGAGGCCTTTAATCTTAGAGTGAAGATGCGAAGATCAGCAGCGCGCCTGAAATGTTTATTTATGGGTATAGTGTTCGGGGTGATGATTTTTGCTTATTTTCGGGCTTATAACTTTACTTTGTTCGACTTATGTAAGGTTTTTTTTCCAGGTTTCGTTTGAATAGTTGCGGATATAAAGAAGCTGACACCTGGGACGGCGAAGAAAGAGAGGGTAGATGGAGTTTTGGTTAAATGGAATGAGTTTGTGGTTGTTAGAGGGTGTTAATGGGATACAAACTTCTGTTCGCACATTGTGTACTACAAGCTAAGCATAACGGTATTTTGTTTCATGTGTTTTCTTGCGTAATTGAGTCATTTGTGTAAAATGTTAGTTTGTGTGATTAAGGGGTTTTGGCTAATAACGTTGTCAAAGTTGGCTTTTATTCAAGGGCGTTGGTTGTAGCTTATTTTACCCGATTTTGGCCGTATTTGATTTTAGAAAACAGCCTGCAATCTCATATTTTAGATACTTATTATCATTAGCTTATTCGCTTAAGCCAATAAGGTGAAGCTGATAACGTACAAATAGTGAGCTTTTCAGCTTTGCTAAACTTTTTCCATTCCAGAACTATGATACAATTTATATACAATATAATTTTGATTCATCATTTTTTATGTTAAATAAGAATGCATGAATGACAAGTGTTTCATAATTAGCAAAACAAAGAATGTATATGGACGGATAACAACTTAAGATTCTTTGGTTTTGTTAATGTTTAGCTACAATAAGAAAAAGTTGTTCGAGTTTATAAGATTTCTTAATATCATAATGCATTCAGAAGCACAAAATGCATAGTTTTAATTAGATTTCTATTGGGTGCTACAACATACTGTGTTGTTATGGTCAAATCTGTTGAAAAGGAACTTACCATTGCCTTCTTGGAGCGGATTAAAAACGAGTTTTATAAAAAATATAGGACATGCAAAGGCGAAACTGCTGCTTATATACATTATACAAAAGGCAGGCGCACCAACCCGATGGACTCTGGCCCAACCCGCTGATCCTTAACCCGTTGCCCAACCCGCTCCGATTCCCATCATTAATCCCCCAAAACCCACTTACCCTTTCATTATCCCATTCTTCCATAATTTTCAAAAACCACCACCGAACCAAAAACCATCGGCAATTTCCACAGGGTACAGCGGATGATTATTAGGACAATGTTTGTGATTAGGTATTATGTTTTCTTTTTGTTGCAAATTGTCATAGGATGATTTGATGTAAGTTGTAATAGATTATCTTAAAGTGTTCACATTATCTAAACTTGATTAATTATAATGCTTTAGTTAACTTTGATTCTTTTGATATATTTTTTTAGCAGATTCATTTACGGAAGATCTTAAGATGGAGAAGATGATTGCAAAATCGAATCATGAAATTACATGCTTTGAGTTGAACATAAATCGGTTTTGTGAGTTTATCAAAATTGAAGCCAAGCAAATGGCTGCACGCGAAGCTGAAAGGGCCAAGTTTGTTGCAGAGAAGGTTGAGCAAGACAAGTGAAATGTTATCATCAGAAGACAGGTCAGACTTTTAACACATTTCAGTTAAATTTTTTCTACACAGAAAGAGCACTGGAATTAGAGAAGCAGTTGTAACAGAGACAATGGGCGAGATAGTGTAGCAAATGGTTTGTTGTATAATAGAGTTCTGACTGAGATAATATTTTTAATTGAGCACCTTAGTTTGTGTTTATCCAAACATTTAAAATTGGATATTTACTTCTAATGGTTCTCTTAGAGGCGGAAAGACATACATATACTTCTCATTAGGAAAATATGCATTGGTGCCATTCTGTGTGTTTTGACTTTTGATTTGCACTATGTTTACCAGTAAAAGTCTTTGAATCGGTCCACAATGATATATTAACAGACTTCGGCTCAATATGTGCGTATAACCCAACTCCAATAGTAAAGCCCAAACTCACCTATTTTGACCTGCATTATAATTTACTTCTTTAACCAGTTACACGGTATGCAAATTTTTATGCGCCCCTCGCCCCGCAGCGAAGCGCGGGGATATATCCTCGTTGGTATCTAATGCCAATTGGCTCTAACTATAGTGTGAGCTGGCATATATAGTAGTAGCATTTATGTTCTTCTCTTTTCCCTTCATTATTTCGTCTTCCGATATAACTATACTTTGCATATAATTCTTTAACTTATAAATTTTTACTTGTTCGATTTGCCCAATTGGTTGAAGTATCATTCCTCGTCAAGAACCGCCTTCTCAAACATCCGTTGTCTTGTCTTTCTGGCCTGAGATATCAACAAGGATGATCATTGCTTGGTAACATAACAAGTTTACTTCAAAACATATTTGTGGACCACATGGAGAACCTGGTTTTCCCAATTAGTAAACATGTAACGGGCGTAAGTAGAGTGCATTAGATGAGTATACCGATAATTAGTCCACTCCACAATACTTTCCCATTTAGATGCAGCGAAAAACATAGCACTAGAGCCATTGGTATTCTAATGAGATAATATGACCCGAGACTAACCCACTCCCTCGAGCAACTCCTGTTTAGAAATTAGAAGGGAGTTGCATGGGATTGTTAAAATATAAGGTCCTAAACTTTTTCATCAATTTGGAAACTAAAAAACCTAAAAGAATTTGTTGTATTGCATCCACAAATGTAGAAAAACATTATGTTCGACAATTACGACAACAAACCGAAGTTCGATCGCGAGTTGTATCGAGCATAAGTAGCAAACACGAGAGACTATAAAGAATGACAAGAATATGCACACACTATACCCTCAAACATTCCTTTATTAAAAACCTAATAAAGCTTACAATTTGAGGAAGAGACGAAAGAGAAGAATAAATGACTAGCACTCACCTCATCTTATATATGAGTGAGGTGGGTTTTGAAACCTATCTTAAATAAATTAGGGAAACATCTGCCTTGCAGGCATACGTTTAACTAACCCTACTTATAGTTTATTCCCAATCTAAATTACAATGTACACTTAACCCCCTAAACTATATTTAAGTTTACTACTAATTTTCCTACAATTTTCACCTTAGAATTAACACTTAAACATAACCGATACTCAACATCTTTTCCTCGTGCTCGAACCTCAAATCGGGGACCACCTTGTCGACCAGGCATTGTACTTCAGTAATTTCCCTAGTTTGCTTTCCTTAGACTCCTTTTCACTTTCTTTTTTGTCTTCAGCAACATTACCCTCTGCACCCTCTTGCCCAGGTACTCCGGTTACCGTAATGTTTGCCCACACATTTATCCCAAGGTGTGCCTTTTCCTGCTCCTTTACCAAGCAGTTCGTGTTTATATTCTCTTCAGGTTGTTTGTCCTCCAACCGTCTTTGAGCCACTACAGCATCATCGTTACTAACCTGAAAAACCTCAGCTTCACGATCCCCTTGAGCTCCATGCAGTTCCACCTCAAACCAAACACATTTTTCAACTTGTACTCCATGAACTCCTGTCCAAACCTCCAAAGGACCATGTTGTTTGAATACCAATACTTGTTTTGGTTTTGTGGACCAAGATGTTTGTACCCAACTTGTTTAAAACCAAGTTGCTTTAATCCAACTTGTTTTGAACCTCCATGCTTTTGTACACCAAAAGTCATTACTTTTGCTTTCAAAGTATTACAACACTGTTCTTTTTTCCTGATCCAATCATCATAATCCACGACAAACATTTGATCACCTTGATTCTGCCCATCAGGCTTCTTCACAGTATTAGAACCCTCTTTTTAATGACGTACCAATGAAATCAAATCTTCTCCTTAACTCTGGAACATACTGGCATCTTCCAGTATAAAAGCTTTTTGATCCATCATGCACTGTATCTTCAATTTCCTTATGTCCCTCTTGATAGTGCATGACCTGTTTATCACCTAAACTATAGATCTAAACCACCATCAACAACCTTAAAGTCGTATAAGAAATCTCTCATATGTGTCATATGATAAGACCAACCTAAATCCATTACCAATTCAGTCATCTCATCATTCCTGACTACCACTAGGGCTTCTCCAAAGTAGGCGTTACCCTCGTTATCAGAAGAATTAGAATCTTAATAATTCTTACCCTTCTTGACGAACCCGCTTGACTTCTTCATTAGACAATCTCTCTTCATATGATCCTCTGAATGACATATGAAGCACCTAAGTTTACTAGTTCCACCCCTTGACTTAAACCGCGAACTTCCACCATAATAAGCTTTTCTTGAATGATATGACCTTCCATTTACATATAACCCGTCACCAATTTCTTCCTTTGTGCATTCAATTCTTTTCTTTAACTCCCATGAATTCAGAGTCGCCAGAACATCCTCCATTGTCAAGGATTCCCTCCCATACAACAATGTTTCCACAAAGTTTTTGTAAGACGATGGTGCACGAATAGTAAGTAACATAAGTTATCTTTTATAGTGTCCTGATCTTATCCTCATCTCGATATTCAATTTTCGCAAATCAAGTATCAACTTATTTTAACTCATATATATGATCACCACATGTGGAAGGAACTAGAAGGGGGGGGGTGGGGTTTGATTTTGAATAGTTTACACGTTTGTTTTACGGTTTAAAAGTTTCCTTTCAAAAATGTATAGATCCAAGTTATATGTTTAATCAAATCGCAATATGAACAAGCAATAACTATCTAAACGAAAACTAAATAACAATAATAATAATGTAAAAGGCATAGAAAGAATAACAAACAAGACACTGTGTTTATAGATGGTTCGGCTATGAGCCCTTCTTCGCCCTACTCAACTCCCCGAGTATCCTACTCGAGATTTCACTATGTGTCGAACAGCTCCCTTTAGGCGGAGAAAACGTTTACAACGTTCGCTTACGTTATTTTCTAACACTAAGCTAAATGTCGAGTCCATAATCTTTAGCTTGAACAAATATACCAATTACAATATATACACACTCACAAGATCTACACTATCAGGATCTACATAATATTCGAATCACACAAATACACAAGATAAATACAAGAGAGATTTTGTTCTTAAAAGATAAGGAGGAATAATCACTATTAACACTTTGTTTCCTTTGACGAATAACGAGTGTTCTTTAATGCAACGCTTGAAATGAGAGGGAAGAGATGACGAAGAAGTTATAGATCACTTGAAACAAGATCTAAGTATGTTAGTGATCAATAGTTTTAGTGAGAGAAAGAAGGTTTAGAGAGAGAAAGAAAAGACTAAAAAATTTGGCGCAAAGAGGAATGTTTTTCTGCTGGGAATGGAGCGGTATTTATAGGCAGGGAATCCAACGATCTCTGAGGGCTTAGGGTTACCCGAGCGGCCCATATTATATAAGGGGGCCTCAGGCCTATTTAAGGGGCCGCCGCCCTAGTCTTGTTTCCTTTTTGTCTTTTTATGGTAGGGAAATGTTGTTATCTGGTGTAGAAGCTTCCGATTTTGGGAGGGAAATGTTTGAATTTCAAATTTTAAAGTTTTTAATAAACTTTTTATTTTTGAATTAGTTGAAATATCTTTTAAATATATTTTTGAGGAAAATATACTTTTATAGATTTAAAAATGAGGGAATTAGAGAAAAATATTTTCTTTGATCATAAATATTGCTTAAATTTTAATTTGTTTGTACATTTACCTTAGTGATCACTAATCGTGAAATTGAATTTTACATTTATAATTTTGTAAACGTTTTATTTTTATTGTAAACGTTTTACATTTTGTTATTTTCAAACGTTGAGAGGTTCGAAAAAATATATAATAACGTTTTTTTAGACATTATTTATATTAACAATATTTCTTTCCCCTTTTGATGATGAACAAATATAACTCATTTTAAATAAAATTAAAGATGTCAAATAATTAAATGAGTTATGTTCCATTTCTCCCCCCTTTTGTCGAATTAAAAAAGAATGACCGTCGAGTTGTTGAAAGAAGAAAGAAACCGACGATATCAAGACTCCCCCTTGATGTATGCTCCTCTTTGTTCCTGGCACCAAGGGATCGATCTTACAATTTTTTTTTGCTACAAAACAAAGTTAGAGGTACAAGTGCAAGACAAATATCTTTCAAGTTAACACATTATATTTAAATCAAAAGAAGTGTTTCATTTCACCAAAAGAAAACTCATACATTTTATCACATTCATATTAATACAATTTCATTCAGATAAATCTAGAACTAATACAGTTAAAGAGAAACTAATACTACCTAAGGCTTAAATGATTCATGATCATAGAGAATGACGTTTATTAGCCCCAACACACCATCAAAAGGTTTGGGGTTTCACGTTTATGAAAACATTTAGATATTTTTAAGGTGGAGGTGAAAAGTGTGAAGTGATTGCGGTAGTAAGAAGATATTCAAGATGAGCAAACATGATATTCATCTCATCTCTTAAGGTGAAGAAAATGTTTTGGTTGTGAGAACAACAAATGTAAGTTGACCAATGGTAGTCATGATAGTTATAGAAAAGAGGATGACCCATAATAGGTGGTTGAGGTTGTGGTTGAGATGGTGGTGATGAAGTGTCATGAATGTGATCAAAAGGAGTGATTGAGGACAAAGAAAGTGTGATATCCAAGGAAGGATGACTTTAAAGTGGTTGAGAATTTAGAGGTCTAGGAGGAACATCCAAAATGTTGTCAAGCAAGGTGTTCAAGTGATGAGGAGAAGTTGGTTCATGTGAAGATGGTGGTGAAATTTGAAGTTTTGAGTGAAAGGAAGAAGATGTATTTTCTTGACTTAATGATGTTTAATTAGTGGATGTGGTTTTTGATGGTGCATTTGGAGGAGTTAGAGATGAGGAGGTTGTTATAGGAGAAGGTATGGTGGTGATATCTTCATCACTAGATATGTTGACAAATAATTGTCTAGGAGGGATTATGGTGAGTTTGATTTTCTTAGAAGGATTAGATGAGGAAGCATTGGTGGAATTCATGGTAGAATGAGGTGATGAAGATGATGATAGAAGAGAGTTCATAATTTTAAGGTGAACTTCTTACATAAGCCTCATCGCGGCCTGGGGAAGAAAGCCTATGGGGAAGTGGAAGAAAAGGAAGAATTCAGTTGAGAGGGTTTAGCGTTGGAGGATGATCGGAAGAAAGGATAGGGATAGAAATGGATTAAAGAAGTAAGGCATGAGGTTTAAAGATTTAGATTCCAAAAGGTGTTTGTCAAAATGCAGAAATTATAGCTGTGTCTAGATGGGATAGTGGTCAACTACATAGAAATTCAGAAGGTCACAGTAGAAGAATCCGTGACCTCTGATGGCGGTCCCTTAATTACTAGAGGTCCCATATATATTAAGGGGCCACTCATTATTTTAGGGGGTCGTTTACTGGAGATAGAAAACTTTTTCCAGAATTTCTTGTTAATTTTTTTTCTAAATTTCCCTTTTTGAGTCAATTCTATTTCATCATGAATCATCTAATACTCATTATCTAACCACACAATATCAATTATCTTGAGTTCTATGATTTAAGGGTAAGAAAATGTAGGCAAAATGTAATCAAAGGATAAGCATGAATGTATCATATATATAACTAAAGTCTATCAAGGTGCATGCAAATTACGATTGGTTTAGGATGATAAAATTCAAATGATCATCATGGCAAGCCTAGTTGCCCATAACTAAGTACCATGTTACTAATAAAGTAAAATAAGTTTTAAAAAACCTAATCATATGATTAGTAAAAATATAGATTATAATGTATTAAAGCAATTTCCCCAATTGCTCACTTCTTCGGTTTCTCCACAACCTTCTAGATTTTTTCCGATTGGCCTTACTCCACCACGTGCTCATCTCGTAATTGTATTGATCCGGTGATGATCGGTTTGGCGGGTGTAAATGGTTTCAAGGTGAGGGTCAATGTTAGGTGGGTTTTGAAAGACTTGAGGAACTTGATTGGTTAAAGAGTTGACATAACGAATGGGGGAAGGAGTGCTTGTACGCAAGGTCCCTTCGTCATTCCCATCGTCATCATCATCGTTGAGATGAGATGAGGATGGTTGATCGAAGGCGGAAGAAGAAGAAGTGGAATGACGACCTCTTCTCGTGCCACGATCTCTTTTGGGTTTTTGCTCTAGTTGAGCGGCAATAGGAGTCATGACACGATCGTACAAGACATAGGACTCATTTTCCAATTCGGGATTTTCCCTAACGATGAATTTAAACAAACGAGTTAATAACATACCATAGGGTAGAATTAACCTCTTTTGTTTAGTAACCCACTCCATTCGTTTTGCCATGAAATAGGCAAGGTTGAATCTTTCGGAGTGTACGACATAATAAAGCATATAACAAAGACATGCAGGAACATGATCCGGATTACCCCTTAGACAAAAGACATTTTCCCGGATAATTTCTTCTAAATGCTTCAAGGTTGGCACGATTTCACAAGTTAGAAGTTGATATTCAAGAACATCAATTTCTTCCTTATGACGGATGCGACGGACTTGACCATCTCGATCAATTCGAATAGATGAAATGATGTCCTCAATGGAAGGAAGGTTGGTTTGATATGGACCATCCGAAAGGATACCATATGCCAACTCATCAAGTCTCCATCTATCGGTAAAGACACAAGCACCTTCACAAGGTATATCAAGAATTTGAGCAAATTCTTCAAGAGAGTAAGAGAAGAATTGATTTTGAATAACAAATTCGACAAACATTTGACCTTCGTCAGAATAACTGACTCGATATTGACTATAAAAATCGAGAATGAAGCTCGAGGACAAATTTCTTTATTGTTCATTTTTTCAAGGAGACTCTCGAACTCGACAAATAAATGGAACAAAGATCGAACATAGTTTCAGATCCGCCAAAAGTTGTCAAAAATACACGACCCTCATGAATGTAACTCGCTCATTTTATGCGCTACTCTTAGTTTTCTCTTTTATATGTGTACGGTACTCGCCTCTGTCGCTCCCCATATACATTGGTTTTGGTCAGGGCTCTTGTACTCTCTTGATGAAATCCATTCGGATGACTTACGAGGCAATGATTTCCATAAATACAAAAAATAAAAAAAACAAAGCGAAATCACCATTTTATTGTAGTTTCACTTGTAGTTGGTTATGCAATTGCTTCTAGTGTGTGTCGAGTATTGTACAATGGGGAGTAACGATTTACTACTCCTAAATATAAAATCCTAAGAGTTAACCAAACGCTCTTAATTTGATTTGCTCATACCAAAAAGTCGAAAAAATACATATGAACTATGTATCTCGATAATTTGTTTATAGTTCTTTATGCATGTGTTCTGAAAAAAACGTTTTTGGGTTTAGATTAACAATTGCATAACAATAATTTTATTATGTTCCTAAAGTGAGTGATTTGAAAATAAAATTGGGGTTTTGGTCAAATCAAATTTTTACCAAATTCACTAATGTCTGCAATATCTGTTATACTACGGGAAGCTATTAGTTATACATTGTAACCAGTAGTACTCTTAATTGTACAAATTTGAAGAAAAAAAAAAATCCAAATTTAATTTTTGGTTGTTCATCATGAAACCCTGGGACTCAAATTGAAAGAAAATAGATGAAATGACTTACAATTGATGATCTTTGTGATATTAGGATTGATTATTAGTGTTGATTTGATCTTCAATTGATGTTTAGATGGTTGATTTTGAGTTTTGGTGGGTTTTAAGTCGTGTTCGTCAATGGCAGCAGGTAAGGGGGTGTTTGTTTTTCTGTTTTGAATTTTTTTTGTTTAAGTGTCCCATTTTGTGACTTGCTGGTGGCGGTCCCATATTTATCGGCGGTCCCAAAAATAGTGGGGGGCCGCCTATATGGGGGCCGCCCTCAGCCAAGGGTTTTTGGACTTGGTTTTTGACAAAATTTTTACGAAGAGGAGTGACATTTTAATTTGCATTTCGCGAATTAAATATGAATAAAGTACTTCGGATAAAGTTTTTAAGTTGTCACGACACGGAATGGAACACGGACTAGAATTGAGACAGAAGAAAGAGAAGCAAACTAAGATGATTTATGGAATGTGTTCCATCATTCCTAAACCAAGACGTAGATAGTTAAACGATTCACGTTTAAGAGGTTTAGTAAGAATGTCGGCGATGTTTGTTGGCTGGACGACATTTTTCGAAGAGATTTGTACTTTATGGACTTTATCACGAAGAAGGGTGACGTTATTTCGATGTGTTTAGTACGTGAATGTTGCATCGGGTTTTTGAAGGTCAACGCCGCCTATTATTGTCGCACATGATGGAGACGTCGTCGAGTGTATCGGTCGTAGTCGTTGAGAGCTTGTTTCATCCATAGTGCTTGTTGACATGCCTTTTTCAGGCCGCATACGTATTCAGGCTTCGGTAGTGGATATTGCCGGCGGTTTGGTTTCTTCTGAGAACTAAGTTGTCAAACAAACATCCCTACGAACGTACAAATTACAGCTATGATCTTTCGGTCTACATAATCTCCGCTTGATCAGAGTCGGCATTACACTATGGTTTTATGCCGGTCCTTTTAGGATACTTAATCTAAGTGCGTAGTGCCTTTAATGTATCGGAAGATACGCTTAAACCGCTGTAAGATAAAAGGTTTTAGGTGCCTTTGGCGTAAGCCTGAGCACAAGGCTGACACTAAAAATGAGTTCGGGCTACTTGCCGTTAGGTATAATAATTTCATTCCTGCATCGATACTTAAGGGTAACTATCTACCGACTCATACTTTTATCTTTTTGAGATTTAGTATTAGATGAATTGGGGGTTTTCATTGGTTTATTACTCTTTTAGACAAATTTCTTAAGCATTTCTTTATATATTAGATTGATTAATGAAAAATACTATCTTCCATTTGTTTTTTTATATCCAAGAAGAAGTTTAGGTTACCAATCTATGCTCATCTCGAAATCGTCATTGCTATGTTTTTTGGAAAATTCATCACACATGTCTGAATAAGTCGAACCGAATCTAATGTCATCGACTTATATTTGAAACAATGATGAGATTTTGAACTTTTCTTCTTAGTAAAAAGAGTGTTATCCGTTCTACCATTCCTATTTTATATTCATGTTTAATAAGGAAAGCTTTTAATATATCATACCAAGCTTTAGGTGCTTGTTTAAGACCATATAAAGATTTCTTTAATTTATAAACATGATCTGATTTTTTGAAATCAATGAATCCTGAAGGTTGTGCCACGTATACCTTCTCATTGATAAAACCATTCAGGAATGCACTTTTTACATCCATTTGGAATAGTTTAATGTATAGGCACAAGCATGAGCTAATAATATTTAATAGACTCAAGTCTAGCAACAGGGGAATAAGTTCATCTATTAATCGATGCCCTATTGTTGGTTGAGCTTGAGCAACTACCTAGCTCTGATTTTGTGAAACAACTTTACGTTTCTCGTCTAACTTATTTCTAAATACGCACTTAGTTCCTATGATTGTCATATTCGTAGGTTGAGGAACTAACTCCAAAACGTCATTAGCAACGAATTGATTTAATTCTTCTTGCATGGCGACTATCCAACATTTATCTCCTAATGTTTCATTCACATTCTTAGGTTCTATAGTTGATATAAAACATAGAGTTACTTTGGTTTTGGGCTTGTGAACTAAGGTTCTTTGGTTACGGTTTTCTATGACATTGTATAATGGGTTGGTTCCTAGATTCTTTAATGTTGTTTATTTCATAACTCTAAAGTTCATCCACACATGTTGTTTATAGGATTTTCTTTTCGGTGACCTAATTGCACTTTTTCTTCGTCTTAAGTCATTTCATCCCCATGGGTGATGTCTTAGGAGGGTGGAGGATGTTTCATCAAATTGTCACGTTAAGTGATTCTTGAATTCTAGTGTGTTTGTTTTAGGATGATATAGGCTTTACTTCTTTTGAGAATAACAAAAAGTCCACATTGTATGACTTTGGGTCAAACTTGGTAAGTAGTTTTTTGTGTTCACAATGATAGCCACTTGCTTCAAAAAACCACTCTAAAATATCTAGTGTAGGTTTTCTACCTCTTAAGAGTTCATAAGGTGTTTTTCCTAGAATGGCTCTAATAAGAATTCGATTGAGAATGTATGTTGAAGTATCTACGGCGTTACACCAAAACTTTTATGGTAACGATTTCTCATTCAACATAGTCCTACTCATTTCTTAAAGTGTCCTGTTTTTCCTTTCGACCACGCCATTTGATTGAGGAGTGCGTAGAGCCGAGAAGTTATGTTTAATACCGTTGGTATTGCAAAATCTCCACAAATGACTGCATATCAAATTCTTCTACCGTAGTTGGTTATAATTGAACAGTTGACAACTAATAGGTTTTGGATTTTCTACTAATATTTGGAATGATCGAAAGCTTCGGGTTTTATCTTAGAATCTAGTCGAAGTATACTAGAATGTCATCACTACTATGACTAGGGGTTGTAACGGTTTCCCTCCGTAACTCCGTACATAGGATGGACCGAAGAGATCCATATAGAGAAGTTATAAGCATCTAGTCGTTGAGACTACATTCTTAGCTTTGTGACTAGCGTGAGCTTGTTTTTTTAATTTTGCAAGCATCACAAAAATATTGATCAAACTTAAGCTTAGGTAAGTTTCTAACTAATTCCTTAGATGCTAACGATTGAATGAGACGCATATTTGTGTGTCCTAATCTCCTATGCCTTCAAAGTGAAATTTTCAATCAATCGTAGTTAGACAAATTTGATCCTTAGGCTTATTTTTCTTAATTCCAATTCAACTATAAGCCTTTCTTCCTAATCTCTACACTATGGACTTTACCGGTCCTTATGTGATTTCACTATCATGTTCAGACAAAGTTACTCTTACACTTCATGTCACTATTTCGTCCTATACTCACAAATTAATTCCTAAGTTATCATACATGTTTCAACATTATCTATTTGAGAAAGTAATGGAAATAGTACCTTTGCCAATGAGGTTACCGCGAAGATTACTACCAAATAATGACGTTACCTCCAATTTGTATGCTTATAAGTGGAGGAAGAGCTTTCGGTGCCGTATATATGTTTGGAGCATCGATATCCTTTATCATTCGTCGGGCTTCCAAGTCGACCCAAGACATTATCTATTTATATTAATACAATTAATTAAGCATTTGGTTAAAATCTTATGGGTCTAACGTTTTTAGTGCCAAACATCCCTTGCATTTTGGATTGCAATTGGTTGGGTTGTGAGAATGGAAGACACATTTCCCATGCAGTAACTTTGACGTGGAAGTTCTTTTAACTTACGGAAAGACCTGAGGTGGTTTTGTCGACCGACGTGTCTTTTGGTTGCTGGAGTTTTAGGACGAGGAATTAAATATTATTTGGACTCTTCTAGGAGTGGAGATTTTGATTAAAATTAGTTTAGAAAAATCCAACTCCGGGTTTTAGTCAATGGCTTATAGAAAATTGTTGTACTTCATTGTCCAATAGCAATGGGTACATTTGGCCTTTGTTACAATATTATGTGTTTGTGGTTATAGGACTCCGCAAATGGATATTTGAAAAGACACCAGTTTCTCTGATCACAAAGGCGTTGCTGGTGGCGGTCCTATATTTATTTTGGGGGCCGCCTGAACATTAAGGGGGCCGCCCATATTTATGGGACCTCCATCAGAATACGCCTTTTTCTGAGATTTCACAAATTTTATTTCCTTAGTTCCACTAGATGATGCTTCAAATGAATTAAACCCTAAACCTAATTTATCACCGGAGGGTTTTTGATTACTTAACATTTCATTTAAGCAATGTGTACTCTTTTCAAATTTGTTTAATCTAGTAGATTCATCTTTGAGTTTTTCATTCTCAATTTTAAGTACATGACACTTTGCACAATCGAGATCAACTCCCTTATTTTTCTCGAGTGTGGACAATTTATCTTTTAATTCTCTAAGCTCATTTTCTAGACTATTTCTAGTAGCTTTTAACTTTTTGTTTTTAGTGATTATCTTTAGACTCATTTTGCATAACTTATCATATTCGTTGTCTAAAGCTAAATCATCAATTGATGAGTTTTCATCACTAAAGTAAGATGATTCGAAACATACCTCACTTGATGCGTGAGCTACAAGACACGTTTCATCTTTGACCTTTTCATCATCTTCTTCACCGCTATCGCTCCAAGAACCTCCAACAAATGCTCTTTGGTTCTTGTCTCTCGGTGGCTTTGGACATTCTCCAATAAGATGATTTGGATCTCCGCATCTAAAGCACTTCCTTTCACTTTTGCCGTTTTTGTCGTCTCGGCTTCTTTGAAAGGTCTTTTTGTCGTTCTGAGGTTGTCTTACGAATCTACCTCTTCTCTTAAAGAACTTCTTGAAGTCTCTTACCGCCATGGCGTACTCTTCGTCTTCACTACCAGAAGTCGAACACTCTTCATCACTAGATTCTTTCTTAGCCTTTAAAGCAAGAGATTTCCTTTCAACTTTTGCTTTGACTATTTTGGAATCTTTCTTGATGATCATCTCATGGACTTTGAGGTTTCCAATGAGCTCATCAAGAGATAGTGATGTTAAGTCTTTCGACTCTTCAATCGCCGTGACCTTTGCTCTCCATTTAGGATGTAGAGCTCTAAGAAACTTCCTTACGTAGTTCTTTCAATCGCTGTGACCTTTGCTCTCCATTTAGGATGTAGAGCCCTAAGAAACTTCCTTACGTAGTTCTTACTAGAATAACCTTCATCAAGAGCTTTAAGACTAGTAATAATAGTATTAAATCTAGCAAATGCACTATCTATAGATTCGTCTTCGAAAATGACGAATTGTTCATATTGTTGAACCAAAAGGTCGATCTTATTATCTTTGACTTGGCTATTACCTTGATGGGTGATTAACAAAGTTTTCCAAATTTCTTTTGCCGTATTACACATGAAAATTCTTTCATATTCTTTTCTAGGCAAAGCATTGTAAATAACCATTTTGGCTTCATTATTTTTCGCAAGCTTTCTTTTAAGATCATCGGTTTGTTTTTCAAAAGGGATAACCTCATCTAATTTGGTTTCCGGATTTTGTACAATAGGTTGAAAATCACCATTGGTAATAACATGCCAAAGATCTAGATCTTTTGATTTAACATATGTCTCGAATCTATTTTTCCAATAAATAAAACTACCGCTTTCAAATAGTGATGGTCTTTGCATAGATTACTCTTCTAGATATTTGTCGGAATCCATAGATCGATCCAAGCTTTAAAATATAATATATTTTAAAAATCTCGAGAGACCTTGATATTTGCTAAATTGTATATGTAAATTACCCGGGATTTTGCCAAATAAAAGCCATAAAAATGCCAAAAGAATAGATATTTTTAAAAATCTATAGATCCGAGTTATATGTTCAATCAAATCACACTATGAACAAGCAATAACTATCTAAACTAAAACACGATAACAACAATAATAATGTAAAGAGATAAGGAAAGAAACTACACACCAAACCAGACACCAGATTATTTATAGTGGTTCGGTTACAAAGCACCTCTTCCACCCTACTCCACTCCCGAGTATCCGACTCGAGATTTCACTATGTCAACAAGCTCCCTTTAGGCGAAGAAAACCGTTTACACGTCGCTTACGTTATTTTCTGACACTAAGCTAAATGTCGAGTCCTAATCTTAGCTAGAACCAATCTACCACTTCATAAGATATACACACTCACAAGATCTACACTATCGGATCTACACAATATCCGAATCACACAAATACACAAGATAAATACAATAGAGTTTTGGTACTTAGAAGAAAAGAGGAAGATTCCACTAATGTAACACTTTGTTTCTTGACAAATACTAGAGTTCTTCTCTTGCCCACTTGAATGAGAGGGAAGATATGAGAAGAAGAATATTAGAACACATTAAACAAGATCTAGTTAATGTTAGTGATCAAGAGTTAGTAAGAGAAGAAAAGGTTTAGAGATAGAAAAGAATAGACGTGAAAATTCCAAGGCAAAGAGGAATAATTTTTCTCTCTGAATGGAGTAAGTATTTATAGGCAGGGATCCCAACGTCCTCTAGGGGCGGTCCTGACTGTCCCTTATATATAAGTGGTCGCCAATCCTATAAGGGCCGCCGCCTAGACTTCCTGCTCCCTTTTCTTGTCTTTTTGTGGAAAAGGCCTTGTATCTGGTGTAGAAGCTCGTTTGGGGGAAAATATGAATTTCAAATTTAAGTTTTAATATAAAACTTTTATTTTAATTAGAAAATATTTTGTAAAATATTTTTGAAAAAAAAAGACTTTTGTTAGAATAAAGTGAGGATAAGCGAAAAAATATTTCTTGAACACTAATCTTGCTTAATTATTTGTTTGTTCATACCTAAGTGATCACTAACTTAGAAAAATAAATTTACATTTAATAATTTGTAAACATTTATTTTTATTGTAAACGTTTTTACATTTTGTTATTATCAAAATGTTGAGAGGTCAAAAATATAAATAACGTTTTTAGGCATTTTTTGTATTAACAAGATAGTTAGTATAGACGTCTATGGTGTAGCCTCAAGGATTGTAAATCCCTGTTACTAGTTAGAGTAACCGATCTATTCTGATCAAATAGTATTTGGGGTTGTGTTGAATAAAAGAAAATCTTGTGATAACATTGATTCGTTTCTTATTAATTCCGCTGTGCAAATATTCAATCTGTGTTATCATTATCCTAGATGAGAACTAATCATTCTCGAGTCTTAAATGATCTAAGGAGTTCTATCAAACTCCACAACAAAGATCTAGTCTAGTAGTCTGGTGGTCCTCCCTTATGGTTCTTGAGCTCATGGATCATGTCCAGAAGACTCTTCATATCTAAAAGACTTTGGCGAACAGGATATCCTCGATGAGCAGTTTCAGAGTAGCAATCCAAATCTATGCGTAGCAAGAATAATCTCCGTTGTCATGGCCCCGTTTGTTTGCTTTCTCTAAAATCCAGCAATCTGGGTACGGGCTTCTTGAAGTTTGGTTTCTAGTTGGTCAAAATCTCGCTGTATGATTACTCGACCATTACCAATACCTTCTATCGTATCTTCCATGTGCTTAATGCGCTTAAGAGGGAGTTTATCTAAGTGATTCAAAATAGTCTCGATATGTTCCTCATGGCGCTCCAGACGCGTCACATGAGAACTTTCTCCAATCTCAAATACATGAGGTGAGGCAAAAGAATCAGTAGAGGAGGATAATAGGAAACGACCTCATTTCTGAGGTGGCACAATCTCTTTGGGAAGAAAGAAATCTCGGGGATCAAATAGTGGTGATGGTGGTAACACTGGAGATGAAGGCAAAACGGTTGTTGGAGCAATAGGAATAGGTGATTCATTACTAGTAGCATTATATGCTTGCATGACCTTCATATACGGATCATCGTAGAAAGGTGAGATGGTTTGCGAGGCTGAACTATCCTTAGATGAATCCTATGAAGGGTCAGAAGAGGTGTTTCCCGGTAAGGATGAGGAATAATTCGGTGAAGCCGGGATATAATCAGAAATGTTTGTAGAGGAGAAAGCATCCTCATCATCAGAATCAGATAGGATAATAATAGGATGGGTGGAGGTAGACATAACTCTGTAACAACCCAGTGGAAATAACATAAGTTATTTATATAATAGTTATGTATCATTTGTTAAACAAATCTCTATACATACTATTCAGGAAAAGTAGTGGCACAGAGGACTTTCTTGGATGGAAAATAGTTATAGTTTAGGTTTTAACCTTGTTCTCTACAACTCATGAGCTCTGATGCCAATTTGTAGCACCCCGATAATGCACATAGCAGCGGAAGCTAAATTGGGTGTATTACTTCATGAATCAATAGTCATAATCATAGAAAATGATTCATAAGAAACGTTTTGGAAAATTTAGTTATCATTCAATAATATATCAGAGTTTTACAAAAGGAGGTCCCAAAATACATTTAAAACATAAAGGTTAAATGATAACAAGTTTGGACGTCTTCAAGTCCATGCCACTCCGTGCCTTAGATTATCTTAATTACCTAAGATAAACATGCTAAAAGGATCAACACAAAGGTTGTGTGAAATTCACAGGTTTGCAATATAATGGTTGAATACAAGTTTATGTAACAGGTAATAATTGCAACGAATACAATTATCATAGAAAACAATATTATTACACTAAGCTCATGACACCAAAACGTTAACATGGAAGTCATATCAATGACATTTAAGGAACAAATGTCCTTCTGGAAAGGTAATTTGCCAAATTACCCATTATTCTCAAATATAGTGCGCTTGGTTACCTTACTGGTAAACACAAACGAGATTCATCAATCCCGATAAATCTATCCATAATATTCGCGTTCACACACAAGTGATTAATGGTTCATGATATAAAGGATATTGGCAATGGATGTAACTTAGGCAATAGTTTATCAGGATAGCATACAGTTAGAAAATACTTGTATTTATGGTTTATAGCATGTATCTCCCCACGGGGTTTGGAAAACATGTAAAAGTGGGACTATAAACTCACCTTAACAGGGAAATCTGATTGACGTCAAAAGTGACTCAAATGGAAATAAACGGCTTCGTCACGCAACCTAGGGTAATATGTCAAGTCTTAGTTTTTATATTTCAAAACTTTATTTCATAAAGTTTAACGTAAATATTAATTTGGTTTATTAACTTGTGAAAATATCGTATCACTGTTCGGGCTATCATAATCCAAAGGTCATGTAGTAAACGTTTAAGGAGCTAGGACACTTTAAATCGTAAATCCAACAACTTGTCAAAACGTCTACCTAAATAAAATCCCCTCACATGAAATTTCCTAGTAACGTGATACGTTATAGTTTAATTGATAAGATTTTATATTTTTAAGTTTCTTCAAAAGCTAGTAGATGATAAATTATGTTAAATATATAACATAATTATTTTTATATGTTTCGATCGATGAATGAAACGATAAGTATGTCGGGTTTTTAATAAAATCAAGTCTTATAATATTTAAATTTATTTTTATTATTAAATATAAAAATATTACATTTTATACCCTTAAGAATTCGAAAATGGCAATATATACCCTTGGTATATATTATTTTACACTTTAAACCCTTTACATAATTTTATATATTTTAACCCTATTTTAGAAAGTTGGCAAAATAGATCCTTGTAGTTTAACTTTAGAATAATTACATTTTTAGCCCAAAAAGTTAATAAGTTTCAAAATATACAATATATATCCCTCATGCATAAAACAATTTGCATTTTTAGTCCAAATTCCATATACTTTGTATTTTTTGAATCCAATTTAGTTTTGCAGCATTTAGCTTATCACAATAAGCTAAAGAAAGTTGGAATTGCAAAGCATAAAGCTTATGAAAGAGCTAATAAAGCCGATAGTTCAAAAGGGTTGCGTTTGGTTTTTTGAAATTATACCAGATGGGTTAGAGATTTTAGGTTTGTTTCAACTTTTACAAAAAGTGATATTATAGCTATTAAGTAAGCTTTTAGGACTTACTTTAGGCTTTTAGCTTATTAGGTTTTTGGAAAAGGGTTTTTAGGGTTTTGGAGGTGCGTTTGGTTTAGGAAAATGAAATGAATGGCTTAGGGTTCAAGAGCTTATTCCATGTGATTATAAAAGTGTTTTAGAGCTTATTAAGATTAGAATAAGCTTAAGCTAGCTTATTTTTGGGAATTCGCATGGATTAGGGTTTCCAAAATGGGTCGATTAAGGGTTCGTTTGGGTTAATAAATTTCCAAAATAAAAAGAGTTTTAGCTTTATACAAATGGCTAAATTAAGCTTATACATGATACTAAAAATGTAATCAATAGCTTATTGAATAAGAAGTGAACTATAAGAAACTCAAAATGGGTCAAAATACTTGAATATGATCGGAAAACTTTGAGATGAATCAAAGAACCTGTTCCTTTACTTAGCTAGCTTCAATTTACATAAACTTCCTTTCTTCTTTTCCTTGGCTTGGTTAGAACATCATTTTGAGTATGGTTTAGTTTTGTGGTGGGTTAAGGAAGTATGGAGGGGTTTTGGGTATATATAGGGCAAAAACTTAGAGTGGTGGCCAAGTAGAGAAGAAGTGATGGCCAAGTTTAGCAATGAGCTTAGCATGGTGACTAATGGAGGCTAGGAAGATAGCTTGGAGAGGTGTTGGAAGGTGGGAGGGGTTTGGTTTACTAAGGTGGTGATGAGGGGTTTACTTGGGGGACAAGGGTGGTGACAAGGAGGTGAAGGGTGCTAGCAAGGTGGTGACAAGGTGCTAGGGTGATGGGGACAAGGTGGTGCATCATGGTGGATCAAGCTTGATAAGGTTTGGTTCTAGTTAATAACTAATTTAGGGTTTCGGGTTGTTTAGGGTTTCGGGTTAGGGTTAGGGTTTAGGACGAGCTAGGGTTGTGTTGGAGGGAAAGTGTAGTTCAAATGTGGTGCTAGTAGAAGTTGTAACTTGTGCTTAAAAGGGTGGTATGAAGACTTGAAAGATTTTGGAGGGAAAATGGCTAAATTTGAATGTTGTGCATAATCAGCTTGTACCTAGGGCTTAATGGTGTTATACTAGGGTTTTAGAGGAAAAAGATATTCAAATTTTATGCTTTGGTAACTTGTACACATGCCTTATAAGTTTGTACATTTGTATATCATGGAAACATTACATGTAGTCACGGTTTCGATATAAACGTTAACGTATAAAGTCTATTTTTATAATAACCGTATGGATGGTACATTAAATAGATAACGTATGTGGTAAAAATGGATATTAGAACATATTGTTTGACATATTATAATGTTTACTTGATATAAACATTGATGGAATTTGGCATTGGTAGTTGCGTGAGCTCGTTTACTTTGGAAATGTAAGTTACGTTACATAATGGACGGAATAAAAAAAATATTTTCGTGAAAATGGTTGTATTTAATACAATAGGTGGAAATTACATTGAGGAAAATTATGGGTTGTTATAAACCAAGCTTAGGGGGAGATTGTTAGCCTCAATTATATTATCAATCTCGGTCTTTATCTCATGTATGTTGTAATAGGCTAGAAGGGTAAACGGGCTCGTGAACGTAATCTAATCTTGTACTAGTTCCATACTAAGGTCCATTGCAATCCTGAGCCCGACCCAAGACATTAAACCACATGGCCCAACAAAGCCTCTCTATGGCCGGCCCATGTGGTGTAAATATAAATACCTCTCTCCAAGGATGGAGAGGGTGTTGGTTCATTTGTATTTTCTCACACAAGTTTAATCAACCATCTTGTTTCTCTCTCTAAAATTCTCTCCTACCTCTTTCTACATTTCTTCCTATCTTCTTATCTTATTTTCTTGTGTTCATAATGGTGAAGTGAAAGTGGTTTCGGGTTCCAACAAATTGTACAACAAAAAAGTCCCATATGTATCAACTTACATCTTTATTTCAGATAATGATGACGGAAAAAGTAAAAGTTTACGTTCGTTATATGTAGCCGTATTAGAGCATGTAGAATATTTTCCCATTGTACATGTAATGTTCAAAGTTATCATGAGCCATGATAACTGTCATATAATACGATTAAAAACATATGAACAATAGGCGTACTTGCTAGTGACGAAGCTAATGAACTCTAAAACACACTCTTATACAGTCTCTTTGGCATCTGCCAGAATCTTCCCATTAGTTGGTACCCTCTACAAAACCTAAAATTTATAAAACTTAACATCATTTTAGAGCTCCCTCATTCCTTTCTTACCCCTTCTATTTACATTTCAAATAAAGAAAGTGAATCAAATGTACTAAATGGTTCCATGAATGGCAAGCTGGAGCAACAAACAGTTGCCACATAGTAGAAGGTTTCCCTAATAATCATCATATGAAAATTTTTCTTTGTTGAGCAGACCGTCTGCATATTAACAATAAAAGGTCATAGCAGTTTAAATGTAAGTCACGTAGGCAGGAACAGTCTCATATATCAATGTAACCGTAAAATGCCTCAAGTCTATGGTGTTAACAAACTCGCTAAGCGGTTGACAATCACGACTAATCTGATAACATGGATGCATGTATTTGATGGTGTCCTTGTTTTACTATTATTCATGTCTAGTTTGCATAGGAACTAATTTAATAGTGTTAGGTCTATAACATAGAATGTAGGATGCCAAGTGGTCACTAATTTTATGACATGCTAGGTCTAATCTGATGAATGGTAAGTCTATAAATACAGTGCAGGATGCTAGGTGGAGCATTGCATGTACTTTACGGTTTCCTTTTAATGTTTTTCATGTCTATTTATATGGTAGGTTTTTCATAAATCATCATAGTTTTCTTATAGCTAAAATGGCTGCTCCCTTATCGTTGCTCGAAGAGCTAGCGCGTGCTGCTAAATCAGATGTTATGAAAGATCAGTTGATAGTGCTGTTTGAAAGAGAGGTTGCTGAAGATGATGAGAAATTTATGGTTCACCCTGAAAATGAAACACTTAGACTAGTGGAGAGTTGAGTGACTTTTTATCCCCTTTTCGTGAGGTGTTTAGCTTTGATGTTTTCTAGCATAAGTATTTTATAGATTCATTTCTTGAAGTAATTTTCGAGAAATCTTTTTATAAATTATTCTAACAGGTTCTACTTGAGGGCAAACAGAAGTCAACTGGGGGGATATTTGATAGCATCAAATATTTAATACTTTTTAGTGTCATTTTATCCCCTAAATTACTTGCAAATGTTTCACTAACACTTGAAAACAAGATATTTTCTGTTATTTTGTGGTTTTTAGGTAAAAAGCAAGTATATGACAAGAAACACAAGAAAATGGACTAAAAGTGCAATTATTGACGAATTCAAGACTTTACAGCGTAACACACCTTATGGTTACGCCGTAACCATAAAGATCCATATATATGGAATGAAGATCATGAATTTATGGAAATTATTTGAAGGTTACGGCGTAACACCTTTTGTGGTTATGCCATAAGCAATCAGAAGTCAAAATTGCATTTACTACAAGTTTGCTGAAGGGTTTACGGTGTAACCAAAAACTAGTTACGGTGTAACCAAAAATTGGTTACGACGTAACCAAAAATTGGTTACGCCATAAAGTCCATTTTTGCTTATATTTTGGAATGTTGACATCAGCAAGGTTACGGCGTAACCCACAAATCAATTACGTCATAACACACTCAGAAGCCTATAAATAGGGGCCGAATTCAGCCTTAAGAATCATCCTTTTCTCCTCCATCTTAGGGGACAACTAGGGCATCATCCCAAGTCATTTTCTAGCACTCACCAGCCGTTCTTGAAGGGAGAATCTGGTCCCGATCATCATCATCATATTAGTTTGGTTTGATTATCATGTTCTCTTTACTTTCGTTATGCAACATTATTTTTGAATGTAACGACATGATTTTTGGCTAGTTAATATATGTGTTATCCTTGTTATTAAATAATTATCATTGCAATTCAATTATCTAGTTGAATATTTGGCTATCATACTTTGATCATAGCATGAATAAATACTTGTTGGAAACTCCAGTGGGTATTTTAAGCCAAATTCTATGATGCCAGGTTTCTTTAAGCAACAGGATCTTGATTTCGGGTACTATTACCAATTGACCCAAGACTTAGCAATTATAGGCTAGGATTCGATGACCTTTCGGTCCTGGTTATTCCAACTAGAATAATTTTGAGTTGCGGCGTTGATTAAGATATAACTAGGATAACACACTTCCTCTCTTAGTCACATTTAAAACCAATTTAATTCTTGTTAATTATTTTTCTTACAATTTCTTGCAACTATATAATCAATTCTGCTTTCAAAAATCATGACAATTAAAACTCATATTTTAGACTGCCCTTTAGCTCTTAGGACGACCTCGGATTTACCATCTCTACACTACTCGTGACTGGGTACTCTGCCCGTTAGTGCGTTTGTTAGGTAAATTAAGTTTTATAAATTTAAAACATGAATAAAATATTTCTTCAAAAGAAAATACGCATCAAGCCGCATGCAGCTTGACGACATGGAGAAGGATGCTTGCTTGTTGTTAATGGCGATGGAGACTCAAATTAAAGTGAATGAGAAGACTGGTTTCATTATGAGGATGAGGAACCATGTGGTGGTTTGAACTTTTGTATGTAGAAGGTAGATGATACTTGTGTATATTTGGTTTGATTTATGTAGTTGTGTGTGTGTAACTGGTATGTTAGTTGTAGATGCTTGGTGTATGAAGTTTATGTATGGTGGCTTCCATATGGTGGCTTTTGTACTAATAAATGGAAATAGTGTGGTTTAATCTTTTCTTTTTTTGACCTGATTTTTATTTTTTCGCTGTTATATCATTAACTTCATCAGACTTGCACGTTGTTTTATGGTATTTTTTTAAAGACATGTTGACTCGACCTGATAAAGACTAAAGTCCAGGTTAAGAAGAAAGGGTATGAAGAAATACTTGTTTGTACTTCTGAGATGGTGAAGCTCCATAAAATTCAGTCTTAAACTTATGCAGATGGACAAATGTTTAACATATGCAGGAATTGATGTTGTTGTTATCTTTGTTAGAGCATAACCCATGTATTTATCCTCAAAGCTGCAAAGAGAAAAAGACAAATATCAATACCTGAAAATCCTAAAACCCTTTAACACTTAATCAACAGAGGTTTAAGTTAAAAAAACTGCACCTCGATTGATAGTTGCATTCCCAAAAGTAGTCAGCATTCAAACACAAAGCGTTGTCACAAACATGTGATAACATCCTTAGTAACATAACTGCAAAGATGAAAAAGACAAATATGAGTAGCATTTTTTCTACCATTAAAGGGCCAAAGTACTTTTATGGATGTAAAACTAGGTAATGAGAATATTCAGAAGAGTCAAGTGTGCACCTCACAGTTACGCTGCTTCTGCTGTGACTTGTTATCATCACTCTACCAGCCGATACTTGCACCTTTACTGTCGTCACCTGTTTGAATGTGTAACATTAAAAAATGTATTAGCAAAAGCGTGATAGCGAACTCCAAGAAGGATGATTGCAATTTCAGTGTTACTTCAAATTTATGTAGATGTTTAATACCATTCTTATTTTCATTGTTTTCGCCAAACACTGAACATTCTGATTCTTGAACAATTTATCTGCGCGTAGAATATCACTTTTGATGTTCTAGGCATTCATAAGCTGCTTAAGAATCATGAGACATCATACATCAGCAAAGTTGTGTGTGGAGAATCGTTTAAGCTCTAGTTTGTTTAGAACTTATCTAGGATTAAAAATAACAAAGATTGATATGCACAACGGAAAATAAATAAGAACAATGTTATTTTCAACAAGGTTTTATATTCATACGTTCATACACAGCCCCAAATACTATATGATCAGTATAGATCGGTTACTCTAACTAGTAATAGGGTCAATTCGACCTTGAGGCTAAACCAACTAGACGTCTACATCTTTACACATTTTGGTACACATACATATTTTTGCACTTTGCACACATAAAACTATGTCTATGAATCTCTTTATATAATAGAGTCCATAAGACTTACAAGGAAAACTAATTGTATTAGGAAACTAAATCTTCCTAATCTTTATCTTCATATCTTTGACCAAATCTTCTAAGCATATCTTTTAGAATTCTCCATCTTTTGTATAATTCCAATCTTGACGACTTTGATCCTTTTGTTTTCTTTTGTTTCATTCTTGTTTCATTGTTTTGTATAATCAAATCAATATAATTCCCAACAATCTTCCCCTATTTGATGATGACAAAACAAACATCTTGATCTTCCATATCTTGATCTTCCATGAATGAAACAATCTTCCTTTTAACTTAAGATCTCCATGCCACCACACTTAATAAGTTGCAAATCATATCATCTGTGTAACATCTTCCCCTTTTTGTCATAATCCAATAGGAGACTTGTGAACATATGCAACTTTGATCTTTACAACTACAAACTAAACTTCTAATCCAAGCATTCCAATGTCTCAAATTACCCTCCATGACGCATAATAAGAATAATGAATTCAAGCAGTAGAAACTTAAACTAGCAGTAGTAATAATGACTTAGCAGTAGTAAGAATCAAAACCTTCCCCTCAAGTGGTGCATGTAGATGGTTAAACACTTTATCATATGCTTCCCCTGAAACCAATATGTTAACCATCTCTTGAATCTCTAATTCTGTTGGCTCTATGTAATGATTATTGATGGAGAAAACTCAGTATTACAAACTTGATGCTGAAGTAGAATAACCTAAACTTGTGTCTTATGTCTTGTACTATCTACGTGACTCCAAACTTATACTGATGATATATAAGTAGACCTCAATCTCTTTACAAAATCCTCATCTAAATGAGACACTGAGCACTACAACGTAACTCCTTTAAGTGATAGCAAATGTGTGTATTGAGCACCAAAAGTTTTGTAGATCACACATTGCTAGATTTGACAAGTCTTCGTCAACATCGTTTTTAAGATCGAACAAGTTATCTTCAAAGTCATAATCCAACCAAACTTGACTTTAAGATATGATAAGAACACTTACTTGTGAAACTCCACTTCAACGTCAAATGAATAATAAAGTATTATCCCCGTAATCATTTCTTGCAATTAATCCCAAAAATACAGCCATTTAACCAAACATTCTCTTCTATCCAAGATCCAAACCATGTGTGTTATCCAATTGTTCTGTCCAAGATCCTCTTAACTAATCAAGAATAAAAAACCATGTATCATCCGATATCGGACAAAACTAACAGTTGTAACTGCTTCTAGCAGTATTAACTTGTAATTGAACTCCAGCATCATTAACTGCTTAAACCTAGCAGTTGTATGTCTTGGCAACACTAAAGTAAACTGGCAACACTAATCTTGGCAGCATTAACAAGCATGAGCAGCACTAACCTTGTACTGTTCCAACCACAAATTCTGTTTCGTAGCTTCCTTTTCACATACGCAAAGAAACTACCTTAACAACGCTAGTAGTAGTAACAAACCACCACTGATAGTACTAATAAGCAGCACTAATGGATACTACTATTTTTATCAATAACGAACCCACAATCACTAAGCAGCTAATGAAACGCAACAGACGACTAGCAACAACAATCAATTATAGTGAATAAACCACGAACATCTTTGCTTTATCATCAACTAAAAGAACAAAAACCTAACGAATTAGGGTTTTAGCACCAGCGTTTTATCTGCCCATAAAGACTCGATTCCTCATAATGATTGATAATTAATACACAAAATCACCACTCCACAAACCCTAAAAACAACGATACCTTAACCAAAAAGGGAAACGATTTGTTTATGAAAAGAACTTATCTTTTTAAGGTTAACAGATCCACGATCAAACCAGTCATCACCATCTCATTATGAACCCACAAATAAACCTGATAGCCCTTAATTTTTTTAACCTCAGAAATCTTCTCAATCATAGTTGTGTTTCCATTTGCTTCTTCTAATTTTGCTGCAGTTATCCAGATAGCAGGTTCTTTAGGTAGCTTCTCTCTTGCTTTATTTGACATCTTCTTATCCACATCATACGTTTCTAACTGAGCTAAAGCAAGCCACAATTCAACATGCAGTGGACAACACTATAAGCTTCGTATCTTCTTCATTAGCAAGCTCAACGATTGTTTTCCACACCCTCACAAAATTAGGAATCGCCTTAGCACCACAAGCAATCACAGCCTAACTGATCATTCTAAACAGTTACGACAGCAATAGAAACATAAAACCCTAAAGTTAGAGTTTTTGTTATATTCATCCGTAATCCACACATTAACAAGCTGATTATCGTATATATATAATCAATAATAGCACCGAAGGAATCCACATCAAATCATGAACCAAGAATATTCAAATTCAAAGATCTGGAATAATCAAACAAATCAAGGACGTGAAACTCTAATCATGAAAATCAAAAACCATACTTTCCTGTTTAACAAATTAGGGTTTGCTGAAAACCCTAAGATCATCGAACTGACTTGTTATTGAAAAACATAAATGTGAAACCCTTTTCTGTAACACCCCCAAATTGGGTCGCAGCGGAATAATATGTCCGGGAGCGTTACATCATAGATCTGTCGTGTTCATGAAAACCAACTTTTCTATTTTACCAATTTATTGTTTGTTATAAACCCTAATATTACTGAATTTCATCCTTTAGCGAAAACAAAAATTTGAAACTATTTTGATTGAAAAACCTTGTAGAATCCTAGATTAAGAGCCACATGGCTCTAATACCAATTGTGGAGAATTGTTTAAGCTCTAGTTTGTTTAAAACTAATCTAGGATTAATAATAACAAAGATTGATATGCACAGCGGAAAATAAATAAGAACAATGTTATTTTCAACAAGGTTTTATATTCATACGTTCATACACAGCCCCAAATACTATATGATCAGTATAGATCGGTTACTCTAACTAGTAACAGGGTCAATTCAACCTTGAGGCTAAACCAACTAGACGTCTACATCTCTACATGTTTTGGTGCACACACACACGTTTTTGCACTTGGCACACATAAAACTATGTCTATGGGTCTCTTTATATAATAGAGTCCATAAGACTTACAAGGAAAACTAATTGTATTATGAAACTAAATCTTCCTAATCTTTATCTTTATATCTTTGACCAAATCTTCTAAGCATATCTTTTAGAATCCTCCATCTTTTGTAGAATTCTAATCTTGACGACTTTAATCTTTTTGTTTTCCTTTTGTTTCATTCTTGTTTCATTGTTTTGTATTATTTTTTTGTATCATCAAATCAATATAATTCTTAACATTGTGAGAAGCATAATTTAACCCACAATGGTTATAAACAGAACAAAAAAATAACATGTCAGGGGCTACAATTTATCATCAGTGAATGCCCAAGAAAAAAGACATTCAAATTTTTCATAAAAGATGAAAAGGACCTAGCGAAAAAATCCTCCTTTGTTAAAACACATTATGCCTACGACAAAGACATTTTATTAGGTTAATCAATGAGCATGCATAGAAAAACTGAAATGCTCAGATAAGAGGCAACATTTGGGAGAAAACTGAATGTTATTTTATATATGTATGCTATCACACGAATCACCAGGCGACCGACTTCAATTTATTCTGCTAAAGCCATCTATATTCATCATCACTTTCTAAGTGAAACGACATGATAAATAATAACATCAAATAGTTAATACTTTTATATATCAAATTCCCGCATTGATTGTCTTGTTTTATATTATTTTTATATGAATCTGGTACTTAATTCGTTTATATTTCAGATTCAAGTAATAAAGGCATTGGGACAGGAAAAACGCAAGAGATGGCCAAATATAGTACCAATACTATATTATTTAGTGGAGGTACTAAATTCGTAGGAAGGCTACTAAATCTCTGTAGGATACAACTAAGAGCCAAATGAAGAATAGTACCACTAATATATTATTTAGTAGGGGTACTATATTTTTAAAGATAAAAGCGATCGACGAATATCAAGTTTAGAAGAATTACGGCGTAACTGGCCCGCAGGAGTTACGCCGTAATTAATCATTGCTCAAGAAGACATTTATGCTGACGAAGGGTTACGGCGTAACTGAGTCGGTGTGATTACGCCGTAACCAATTTTTATACTAAATGTTGGAATGCTGCGTCAGAAGAGTTACGGCGTAACTCGACACAACAATTATGCCGTAATGATGACTCATCACAAGGACTAATTATGTGCAAAAGTCATACAGTTTCAATAATCAAATGTAATGCATCATGTAGACGAGGGGCTAAAGTCGTACATGACTTAAACTTTCTAATTATTATATATATGGATAAATTCATTCATTCTTGGCATCATTGGTTCGTGGATGAGTAAGCCGACAGCAAGAATAAGGGAAAAAAGTAAGTGACGCAGCAGGGTTTAGCGTAAACCCTTCAGGCTTTGCCATGGCATTCGACTAGACAATCGCGAGCATTAGTCTAGCACCTTGTAATTATAATTCAACTCTTTATGATTGGATCTAGCAATATAATTGGTTGATGTTATGATTTTTTATGCTTTATTTATTGTTCGTCGGTATTTAATTTATTAATCATCTTTTTGATTATTATTTTATGATCTTGTTGTCTTTATCGCTTCCTTCTTAATTTATATAGTGCGCTTATAGATCCATGTGTTCCTGTCTAAGTTTTGATATGAGGTTGAGTGTGCACGTAGTTTTGATTGACCCTCTTAACGTTTGTGTGCACGATTGTCTTCAGGATGACCAATACTTGTAGTCGTTCGACCTACACCCATTTGGCAAGCCTTTAGCATTAAATACCTGATTAGGTGTGTAATCTAATAGGAGACCACCTGTTAGAGTAAAGCGTATCTCATAGGTTAGTCAGAATTCTTAATCACTATAAACTGAGAATAAGTTAATTCTCCTTGTGAGTCTATTACACTCAGTAAACATAGGTTATGTTGCAACTATAAATTGGACAATGATTTTAGACCCCCTCTAAGGTTGTGATTAGACATTGTACATGAGATTATAACAATTAAATATGTTCATCCTTTCTTGTTGTCTGCCACTATACCAATTCCCTTTTCGACAGTAAGGCTTAGCACCCAATAATCCTACAAAAACTCAAAATGCTTTCTAGACTGCTTTCTTAAATAAAATGTTATTTCATTTAGACAATTAGAGACACAAACCGTTCTTTGGGTCGGCACTCTTACTTAATAATCACTACACTATACACGATAGGATACACTGCTCTTTAGTGCGTAGGAATAGTCGAGGTAGTTAGGGTTTTATAAATGTAAAACCTGACGTAGTTTCTATTAAAGGAAATCACACATCAATAACGCTTTTATCGAATGATAAGTAAACGCGTCACAAAAGCAAAGTACATTATAAGGGTTTTATCACTCTCATGTGTGCCTAATTAGAATCCATCTTCTTAATGACGGCACGCATGACAATGATAAACCCTTATCTCCAACATGCATCCAAACACAGACCCACAATGCCTTCGCAAACAAAGCTTAGCCCGCACTGGCTGCAAACACAATGAAGTGATGCCTCGCCAAAGTAGTTATGAATGAGTCATGTTAATTCACGCAAAAGTTCTTTCCATCTCACTTGCTATATCGCCCTCCGAATTTATCTACCCAGCATAATATGCTCAGACAGGTAGGCAAGAAAAAAAAGAGGATACATTTGCCATGGTTACAAATCAAATAATTTTCCCCGCCAAGACGCGAATAATCACAACTTTAATCGACCACACCGAGACTCATCATAGCCTTATAAAGAGGTTATTGGCAAGCGTAATATAATAAGACAACCAAATTTTTCATAAAAGATGTTGAGGAGTAATAGGATGGGTCTCTAAAAAGAAACATGGGAAACCAAAAAGGACGCGGCGGAAAAATAATGCGTACCGAACTATTTGTCATGGCGTTCTCTTCGGTTTCGAATCATTCTTTGTTAAAACACATTCTGTCTACGTTAAATGCCTTTTATTAGGTTAAAAGTGAATGGCTTAGATATAAGGCATCATTTATGAGAGAATTGAAGTATGTCACGGTTGCATACATCATCAGTTTCCTAGCCAAGTAACAAACTTCAATTTCTTCCACTGAAGGCACCTTTATTCATCATCACTTTGTGAGTGAAATGGCATGATAAGGATTTTATAGAGAGATAAGCAAATGTAGCGCAAGAGCCAAGTACATGATAAGGGTTTTCTCATTCTCACGTGTTCCGAATTAGAAACCATCTTCCTAATGTCGGCATGCGTGACAATGATAAACCCTTATTTCTAAATTGCATTGACAAACTTCTGATAGCTTTACATGCCTTTATATGGTTAAAAGTAGAATGGCATAGTCTAGAGAGGCCTCAATTTATAAATTAAGTGAGAGAATTAGAAGTATGTCACAGATTTATTTATATAGTTTTTTTAGGTTTTTTATATACTTTTGGATTTTGTTGTTTACATACATCATCATAGTCTTTTCTTAGCCAGATAACAAACTGTCAATTTCGTAACCACTAGAATGCACCTTTATTCACATACACTAAATTAGTGACACAAATGGCATGATAAGCTGATTTATATAGAGAAGATAAGCACAATGTAAGCGCAACACAATCCCAGATACATGATAAGAGAGTTCCCTCACTTCTTACGTGTTCCGAATTAGAAAAAATCAATCTGTAGAAAAAAAAAAAAAACCCCCTAAATAAGCGATGGAGATTGCACCTACTTCCTAATGTTCGGCAATGCGTGACCAATGATAAACCCTTATGTTTCTAAATTACCTGACAAACTTAACTTCTGATCTAACCCTTAATATATACATATAATATATATATATAATATATATATATATATTATATTATATATATATCTATATATAGATACCTCTAAATATATAGTATAATAAGGAATAAGAATAAAAAAAATCTCTCAATGTATAAATCCGGAAGTAATGATTCCTTGGTCGTAGTCTGTCAGACCGAGGCGTAGAATTTGAAAATCGAGAATCGTTTAGGAATTATCGCACTGAGAAAAATCAAATGAGTTGAATTGGCTTATCTATTTCCTATCAAATAAATGCAAAACAAGTACACAGAAATAACCTCAACGAAAGCAATTTAAGTTAAAAACCTAAAACCGGGACACGAAAACCGCGACCTTAAACAACCTAAAACAATAAAATTTTCTATCACTAAGATTAGATTTTTTTTTATTTTTAATAATCCTAATTTAGTCTCTCGTAGAATGTAAGTTAATCTTAAAATGATTTTTTTACTTTTTATAAATCCTAATTTACTAAAATGTAAGAACAAAGAAAACTAGACCAAAAACGAAAGTGTTTAAAGCTTAAAAACACGAAAAATGTGAACGGGATTCAATCCCGTTCTTTAAAAAATCGAAATCTAAAATTTTGACCCTATGAAATCAAATTTATTTTTCCTAGGTCATACCTGATAAAAGAAAATTTTCTAAAAAAGAATTATATTTTTTTGACTTTTTAATAATTTATTATGAATTAAAAACTGTTTTAATCTAAATTAATTATTAAAAATAGTAAACAACTTTATAAAAATCCAGGAAAATTACTAAAAACCCTTTAAGCTATAACTGAGCTAAGAATAATAAGAACAGGAAATAAGCTATGAATATAAGCTGTTTATTAAGCAAATAAGCAAATGGGCTCAACTAAAAAAAAGGTAGAAAAGAAAACTGGCCCAAGGGTCTAACAGAAAAGACCCAAGGGCGCAGTTGGTTTAGAGTGTGTGAGCTAAAGTGTTGGGTATGGAAGGGAGAGGTCACAAGTTCGACCCCTATGCCTCTCTTATTTTTAAAAACACATTTTTTTAAAAACTTTTTTGGAAAAACTTAAAGATCTCATGAAAATAATGAACTTTAAAAAAAACTTATTTAGAAACTTGAAAATAAGCTAGAAAAAAAAGCACAAGTTAAAGCAGACAGAATGCTATACAATACTAAGGACAATATAACTAAATTTTTGGCTTTTTTAATGACTAATTAGCAAAATGGAAAGACAAATAAGCAAAAACAGAGGATGAGCAATAACTAATAAGCATTTATAAGCAAAAATTAGCAAATAAATCAAGCTAAAAAGGCAGGAAAATGGCTTATGAATTCAGCAGTACGACTGCTAGGCTTAATTTTGAACTAAATAAGCATAATGTAATAACAAATAAGCAAAGATAGATACCAAGTTACTACTAATAAGCATTTAGGAAAAATAATAAGCCAAGAAAAACAAGAAGAAAAGCAAAGAAAAACAAATAAGCAAATGGGAAAACTTATATCAAAACATCCTATGGGAGCACTTTAGGGCTTAAATTTGAACAGCTTAATGGATCCTTATGGGCATGAGGCTTATATGCCCTTAAAGATTGACCTATAGGCTTCTAAATTCAGCAATTAAATGGAAGTTTGAAAAACTTATAAGCCAAGAAAAAGGGGGTATGAAAAGTACAGATCACAAAGATTGCTTCTTTTTGGTTTTCTTTTTAAAGGACAAAGGCATATGCATGCCTTAATTTTAAGCAAGAAAGATAAGTTAAAACTATAAAGTAAGCTAAAACAGATGTAATCTACCCCTTAATGAACTTATGCTCCAAAATGCAAACTCTAAAATCTATTTTAACTATCCCAAATATCAGATTAAACAATGGCCTTTTTTTTAAAATTAAAAATATGACTTGACAGGTTTTAGGCTTAGAAAGGAAATGGAAATTGCATACTTAATGGTACTCCTTTCTACTGCATTTGGGATTAAAAACAACAATGAAACACTCTTTAATGCCACTTAATCAATAACTTATCAAATAAGCTAATTTGAAAAACTAGAAGACCATAGATTAAAACAATGATTGCCTAGGACTTAAAAAGAGATTTCTGAAATTAAACAACCTTTCAAAACAGATTAGAATCACTTAATGAAGCTAGTTAATCTTGGCTTGGTGACCCAAACCAATGAAAACACAGAATTGACCCATTTTTACCCTTGTTCCAAACACTCCTTAAAGAAGTGGATACATGAAAATAAGTTAAAACAGGTTAAGCAAAGCATCAAACAAGAACTAATAAGCACAAATAAGACACAATAAGCATAAACAAAACAGAAATAAGCACATATAAGCAGAATTTAAGCAATGAACAGTTAATGCATAAAAATAAGCTAAAATAGAAAATGGGAGTGTACCTTGATCCCTTGCTCAAAACAGGGATAAACTTAGACCTATTAAGCTCTACCTACCCAGCTTATTCAATAAGCAACTATATAATAACCCATAAGCTCTTCCTTTAGAGTGGTGATTTTTTTTTTGGTAAAATTTTCTTAAGTGCTTATACAAGCTTAATGAAAACATATTATGTAGAACTCAAATAAGAGCTTGTAAGCATTAGGTTCTATATGTAATTCAATTAAGGTTGATCGTAATAATGTTGATGTTATCCCTTGTAAAGGTTTTCGTATGCTGATTATTCAATTAATCTTAATGTTGATGATATCACAATCACCTAGTTACCCTATCTTCAGTCTGTGGACAACAACATCAGAACATCTTACTCTGGAGTTGCGAGTGGAAGTGCAAAGGATCAACAAATGTTAATTCCACACACTTTCGTACTTAGGTGGTTTGAATTCCTGTATTTGATGGTGTTAACATCTCTATTCCTCGTAAAGTTGTTGAAAAGGTTAGTACTCGCTTTGAACACACTCTATATGGCTACTTTATTGGAAAGAGAAAGGCAATTCCGGGTTGTTGATATATAGAGTAGGAACAACTGGGCGAAACATGGGCTGAAAAGGATTATGATGAATTCCAAAGGCTTCTTTTTCTTTAAATTTTATTACCCGGGGCAGGTTAGTGAGAGGCATTCTGAGGGGGTCCTTAGTTATTCGTAAATCTCCTGATCATATCTCAAAAAATAAATGGTCCGATGGATACAAGATGCTCAAAAGAAGAATTGACTCGTATTCCGATATGGGTTAAATTGCATGATGTTCCTATTCAAGTTTTTTAAGAGGATGTACAAGACAAATTGCTACGTTCAAAGGTAAACATGTATACTTGATTCATTAACAAGCTCCATGTGTAATGATTCCGTGGGTAGGAGTATTTTGCTTGGTGCTTTAATTGAGAAAATCAGAGGCTGAACTCGTGGATGTTGGTTTACTATATGGTATTTCCATCTCTTTCTTGAGGAAATGATTTTTACCAAAAGAAATCCATCCGTGTTTGAGTATGAATGGAGGCCTAAGGCCATTCAGATGTGATACTGTAAGATTGTTTGGTCATGTTCATGACTATTTGCCCAAAAAAAAAAAAAAAATAAAAAAAAAAAAAAAAAAAAAAAAAAAGAAAAAAATAAAAAAAAAAAAAAAAAAAAAAAAAACAAAAAAAAAAAACAAAAAAAAAATAAAAAAAAAAAAAAAAAAAAAAAAAAAAAAAAAAAAAAAAAAAAGAAAAAAAAAAAATAAAAAAAAAAACTAAAAAAGTAATGAATCCTTCTATTGTTTGCTAAACTTCTAATGTTGTTACCCCTAATGCTGAGAAAGACTAATGAAGGTGTTCCAAACGGTGGGTAAAAACGAAGAAATAAAGGTAAGTCCGAAGTCTCCTAATGCGGGCCAGTTTACGGTCCTATTTCGGTAAACATAATGTTAGATATGAGCTAAAGCGACTACAAGTGCACCAAAATAAGAACAATTAATAGTGGTTTTATACAACTCACTCGACACCCAATATTAAGACGACTGGTAATTCATCTAAGAAAGATAATCTCTCCATGTCTAATTCTTTTTCTGCCTTAAATGAAGAAGAAGAAGAAGAAGATGTGGAAAATGTGTATGATGAATCGGCTAACTTAATTCAAAACACAAAAGCTGGTGGAAGTTCATTCATCTTTCACGGCTGCTGCTGATTAGCTTGTTTAGTTGAGTCATGTGTTCTAGTTGCAATTAGTTTGTTACTAGAGTTTTAAGAGGTGTTTATGGCCGTCGTAAGCTTCTAGTTTAAGGTGTTTATCAAGCTGTTTAGCTTGAGTTAATGTGTACTTCAGCCACAATCCATTGTACTTAACTTTGTCGGTTTAATATACTTTACCGTGGTAACCCTTTACCCAAAAAAAATAAGAGCTTGTAAGATTTTTTAAACAAACTTGCAAATCAAATTTGTAAAACTGAATAATAAGACTTTAAACTTAAAGAACACTGATAATTCAAACTTTCATTAATAATTAAAGAGTACAATGCTAAAAGAAATTACATTAAAAATAAAATTTAGTTATAACAAAAAGAAACTAAAACTAACTAAAAAAACGGCTCCTTGTTTCTCTGTCTTCATTATTCTTTATATAAGTTGTGAATGTCTTCACTTGTGTGCTAGTTGTGTTTTTGCTGAGAGAGGAAACCAAAGCACATCTTGACCCTTGATTATGAGTGATGCCCAAGAACTCAATCCTAACCCTTGATTATATTACCCAATGAGGTGGTGAAGGATTGCCAACATGGCAATTAGAGGTTTGTGGGGTAGGGTTCAAGCTGTGGGGTTTGGTGAGAGAGACAGGTTTGTCTCTTGTTGCAGGGTGAGTGAGTGTGGGGTTAGGGTTAATGGCGGGAAAGGGGGAGATATACAGTGTTTTGGGTGCAGGGGATAGGTTAGAGGAAATGGCAACAATGGCCCCTGAAAGTGTATTATCATATTGCAATACACGTCCTTATATTTAGCATCATTGGTCCCTCGGGTTTAGATAGATTTGCACCGTTAGTCCTTTTGGACTAACATTGTTAGTCCTTTATGGACTAACGGTGTAAGTATAAAAGGGTTTGGGCCTAACGCTCGTTAGCATGATTTGGGCTTTTATATTTGGGTTTGGGCCGGTTATAAAAATAAAGGGGGATGGGCCTTTTTTAAATGGATTATGGGTTTTTAAAAAAGGGTTTAAATGAGTATATAAGTGGGCTTACCCGGGCCCACTAGATGTGTACGGGTGGGCCCACTTTTGGCAGTTTAGGTTTTCTGGTTTGGTTTTTGACGCTCTTTCCAAATTCACTTCCCCGGGTTGACTTTGACTCTGTCTATTTGACTTATGGCTTTGACTTGGCTTTCTTTCATGCTCTTTTTGTTCTCGTGCTCTGTTTTGTCGTTTTTGGCTTTGTTTTTGTCCTTTTCTTAGATATCCTTTACCTGCACAATACAAATGCAAAACATACAAATACAATGTATTTTTGGTACGTTTTTGGTCAATTAAGTCCGTTTTTAATGGTAAAAGGCATGTGTATTTAAACACGTACCACACCCTTTAAAGATATCAGAGCAAAAAGGTAACCGGGGGTGGTGGCTACAATAGCATAAGATACAAGAAAATAGAGAACGACCTCTTATGAGTCGTTCTAAAAATACATCATTTATTCTTTAAATTAAACAAGGTTTACCACAATACGACATCAAGATTTTACGACAAAGAAAAATAGTTGTTTTGGAACAATCATCGATAAATGTTCGAGTAGTAAAATCCAATGCAATGCGACTTCCACTGGTTGACTCTACCATGAACTTCAATGCTAGCTATGCAACATGCTAGTTAAGGACCTGAGAATACATGCTTAAAACATTAAAAATAATGTTGGTGATTTCATTGGTTTAAGTAAATTCATAAGTGTGGACCATAACATATCAAGTATATGACCATTATAACAAATGCAATGTCATAGTAAAAGTAAACTTGAAATATTTTTGTTATCACATTCTTTCTCCGTTAAAAGAATTTTATCCTGAATTTTAGTTGGTAGTATCAGGTGTTGAGGTTTCTGGAAAAAGGTGAGGGTATTTATTTCAGAATTGGTCTTTACGTTCCCAGGTGAATTCAAGGCTTCTCCTGAAATTCCATCACACCTTTATGATCGGGATGCGACTTTGCTTTAACTTTTTGACCTCTCGTTCCATAATCTCTACCAATTCCTCGATGAAATGGAGTTTATCGTCGATTTGAATTTCTTCCAGCGAAATGACGAGTGCTTCACCGGATAGGCACTTTGATACATGGAACGTGTTATAAACACCCTTAGTTCTTGTGGAAGTTCGAGTCGGTAAGCTTCAGGACCAACCTTAGCTAAACCCTTAAATGGTTTGATATCTCTCGGGTTCAACTTTCCCCGTTTGCCAAGGAGAGACCTTCAACAAAACCTTATCCCCAACTTGAAATTTTATAGGTTTACGTCTCACGTTGTCCCATCTATGTAAGTTACCTGTAAATTTTATGCCCTTAAGCAGTTTTAATTTTCTGAATTTGACTATTGTTTTAAATTATTGTTTTTAGGAGAAAGAAAAGAAATGTGGGATGTATGGAGTTCTTGATGATGAATTACTATCAGACTACTACAAAGACCTTTTCTACAAATTGCAAGTAGAGAATAAGAAGTGAAGTTGAAGCTAAAAACCTTATCCAACCAAGATTGTGGTTAAAAGTTAACACCAAACAAGCCAAGTGAAGAAGTTTCAATGAAACACATATACAAAGACTTGGATGCATTCAAGGAGAAGGCTAAAGTCTATGACAGTTTGTTGGTTGTTTTTGGTTTCATAATTGTGTTGATTTTATGTATCTTTGTTGTGTCCCTAAACAAGTAACATTAACAACTTTTGGTATTGTTGTTTGGTAGTATTTGTGTTGATCATCCATTTTATGTAGTTAGTTGTATCCGTAACCAATTTAATTAACACTCTTTTGGTAGTTAATGAACATTGTTATTAGGTATTATTGTTTTTGTTACAACTCATATGAAATTGTTATGTTACCACAAGCAAAGTAACTATATAGTCCAATTATGAAGTTAAACATTTCAACCATATAGTTCATAAGAAAATGTGATCTTTCATAACATACAGTTGTATTGCAAAATAACTTTACAATGTTAAAACCATAACACAACAAGCCCTTCCATAGTGGCAAGAAGTGCAGAACTATTTCAGTTACCTTTTACAGTTTTTTGTCTACCATAAAACCTAATTAAACTAAGCCCTTTCATATATAAAATAGGGCATAATTGTGACAAGAAGTGCAAAACTATTTCAGTTACCTATTACAAGTTGTTAGTTTTTATGCAACATAACATATTTGTTAGTTTTTGTGCACATGATAAACTTTTCCCAAAAATATGTGCAAATTTATAGATCTTTATTTTGACTATTCCATGACAAGTTCATTGTCCAAACTTGCTCCGGGTCCTTTAACTAGTTTAGAAAGTCTCTCATGAAGTACTCTTTAACTTCAACCTCGGTGCAATAAATTTTGGTGATGGTCTTGGTCTTGGTAACCTTTGTTTAGGTTCAACTGACCTTGTTCTTGCATATATTAAGGTTCAGCTGTTCTTATTGATATTACCGATATTGCAGATTTAGTCATTCTTCCTCTCATCATTGTTCTTCCACCTTTTACAAATGTTGTTTGTGATTTCTGAGACCTTGTGATTGCTTTCTCATATACTTTTGTAGCTTCTTTAGTTCCAGTTCTATCACACCTCGACAATGGCAGAAACTCGAGAATGCAACACAATGATCAATCATAACACAAGATACAATATAGACAAAACTACAATGCATAAACTTCAAGTGTTACGAATATCATCAACCTCAAACAAACCTCAAGTGATGTCCCAAATCATAACCAAATCCCAAAATCTCTAACAAATTCCAAATACCCACGCAGGGTTCCAAATCCAAACTTAAACCAAAACCTCCAAATACTAAGAACCAAACAAATAAATAAGCAAGGCTTCACATGAAAAATCCACACGAGATACTCCTAAGCCTGCTATTACATATCACCAACCTATTCATCTTTCACTTCACCTGAAAATGATACTCGAAAACGTCAACAATAATGTTGGTGAGCTCGTAGGTTTGACCTTAAACCAAAAAGTTGTGCCAATATCTTAAAACAGTTTCCAATAGTGTAATATGACACTGAATATATGTGAATCACCCATGACTTAGCATCCTCGCTAATCATGTAAACACGACCTAGCATACCCGCTAGTCGATCACCATGCCCTAGCATCCCCGCTAGTCATGTAAACAAAATATGTCACTTACGTACCTAAAGGGCCTACCAGCTGGAGCACTATATTAAGGCAGAACAACAATTAAACATGGCAATTTCTTGCCAATCACCCTTGCCGTGGTAAACACAGTACACGCAAGTAAAATCACAACCCTTGACATGCCAAACACAGTACATGCAAGTAAAGTTACATCACATATATTCACATAGCAACCATAAGCACATAATTGTCCCAAAAACAAAATCAAGTTTTACACAGTTCAATTTCAAAACAGTTCAAAACACATTTGAGTATCATTTTCCCTCAACGGAAACACAATAGAAAAATGGGGCTACGAGAACTCACCTCAAGCAAGTCTTTAGCAACCAAATCTCAATCACAAAAGCTAATGCAACGACGTCCGCGCACGACCTAGTCTAGTTA